>JAEIIG010031445.1:0-17268 GCA_018904695.1 Drosophila parvula
CTCTTTTTCATATAGTAAGAAATAGATTTTAGGTCAGCTAGTAAGATACCAGGTAGTGAAAATAATGTGTTACCCTGTAAACACTATTAAACTTCCTCTAAATATTTATTCCTTCTCAAGCAATGCCATAAAACCACAAACAAATTAATTAGATTATAAATATAGTTAATGGCTTTTTTTTCATTGCTAAAAATTCTACGAATAAAAGGCAGTCCCCAAAAATAATCAATTAAACTACATAGCCCCGAGATGACTTTTCAACTTTGCTGCTGCATTTTTACCGCCGCTCGTGTTGGCCAAAAAGGCACCTGTTCCGTTTGCTTTTCCTTTCCAGAGGACGTCATGCGGTTTTTCCAGCTAAGACGGTTACATTTCGTTTCCCCCCTGCATTTTATAGGGCGCGTGTTGTAGAACCGAACCAGTAGGCATTAAATTATAATAGTTAACAGTCGAGTTTAATTAATTACATAAATATTTGTTCAAAAAAGCGAGTGCTGCTCCGCTCTCCATTCAGAGACAAATTGATAAATGAACGCTGATGGAAATTTATGTGCATTTTCAGGGCTATATTCACCTGTTCCACAAAACGGGGGGAATACGAGAGGAAAAACACATGTCAGGATGATGAACTCTCCTCGATGCCTATAAATAGTTTCCGACTCACACAAATCGCGCTTGATTAATGTCGCCCAGTTAGTGCAAAATTAGATGAGAAATTGTCAAATGAAACATTTATGGCCACTAACCAAATAAATTATTATTTATGTCTCTCGCAGGCAATGTGAAAAGTGACAGGCAACAGCACAGCCAACATATATGAACAACCATCCATATGGCAATATCGGATTTCAAACACAGCCATTAAATTATTATGAAAATGTTCTGCGGTTCATTTTCTTCTTTTTTTTTTTTTTTGTTGTTGCTGTTTCTGTTTGCGGCTCGTTTTGCGCACGAGTTCTGGAAAATGTTGCCATGTTTTTTTGTACAAAATTGTCAAATCTCCGGGCCAGTGAAAATGAGAGGGCCATGCAGTATTAACCAAATTCGTGGCATACAGGGTTCGAAGGTGGGTTGGGGATGTCCTAAATAAATAATTAAAGCCATCAGGCTGCATTAAAAATGTGAGAGGATTTTTAAAGAACAACTTAATGCTTTTTTGGTCAGTTGGAGCATATTTTTGATGTTTTTTTTTATATTAAAAATATGGAATTTTAGCTAATTTCATCCTCATAAATCAAGATGCGATTTATATGCAAACAATATACACAAAATCTTCACTGTTCCCAGCTAAGAAACCCTATAAGTAATACTTTGTAGTACCTTTTGTTTTAAAACAACATTTTAAGTGTTTTTTATAAGTAGTTTGATGCTGAATTCTTACTTGGGAATTTTTAGGTGCAGTATCTGCATATGCCCTGAATATCTATAAAGTGTAATCTGTATCTGGAAGCTGAGTTAGGAAATGTATTTTATTTTAATCTCTTAAAATAAGATTTTATATAATACTTTAGTTCACGAAGTATTTGTGATAATAATCCAGCCCATTTTTCCATTATAATTTTCAATTTTCATTTATTACTATTAGAACTTTAATATTTAATATAATACTTTAGAATTTTAAACTTTAAGCTAATTAAAATGGCTTTACAGGCCTCTAAACTTACTCTTCCTTTAACTCAATAGCCACCTATATTATATAGCCACAATATCCTTATTTGAGAGTATAAATAACGCTAATGAGCCCATCGAAATTTATGAGATTCCAGCAGAGAAAAAAAAGCAGCCTGTATGCACCGCATAATTCTCACACTTCGACAGGCCACCGAAAATCCAAGAGATACCAAAAACATATTCAAATTGAATGCCTTCCGCGCGCCCCTCCGTGATTGCCAACACATTGGAAATGTCAAATTTAGTTGACAATTAATAAATTATGCCAATGGAGTGGGGGATGGGGGCGCTTAAATGGCGCCACATCGGGGAGCATGCACAGGACGTCACATTTTTGTATTGTCATTAATTTTAAATAATTACGAGACAGATATACAGAGAGAGAAATCAAAACATTCCCCATTGGGTGGGCCATGTGTTACGGATCCCTTAATTAACTGTGAGTGCCAGGGCGCGAGATCCTGGCCACAAATTGTTCACACTTCAACGTTTTCCTTGAATGTAGAGAGTCGCCGCTTTCCCACCTTTTTTTTTTTTGGCTCCCCCAACCAGGGGCCACGTGTTTGAATTTTGTTTCGAAAAAATCTCCTCCTCAGAGCCCCAAGTTCTGCGTTTTTTACTTTACTTTTTTTTTTGGGGCATCTAATTGACATGTTAGTGACACATGTGTTGCCGCAAACATTTTGTGGCCCCGAAAATGTGCGACTCCTGGGCGAGGACCTCACACGAAAGTGTCAGCGTAATACGAGTCGATGATATATGCTTAGGGAGCCTCGGTTCGTTAGTTGGGAATTATTTATACGGAAATCTTCTGACATTGACTGAGAGAGAGTCAGCCGAGAAAGGCGGGGAGCTTTGGGTTTCGCGTAACAAAAGTAATCAAAGGAGATGGGGTGGCAATGAACTTGGAAAAGGGGATTCCAGGGAAAAGTCAACAGCATTTTTTATAAATATCATTAGTTGGAAGTTTAAAACTACAGAGATCTATTTAAGGGGTTAGAAAATATGTAAAACTATAAAGTAATTAAAATTAAAGTATTATTAATAAATTAAACCATATTTTAAATAACTTTTAAAGGATTCTTAATTCAGTTTTCTAGTTTGGGAAGATGGTTATATAATTAAGCATATAATTATTGATATTTTGTTATTTTTGTATTAATATTTAAACAATAATCGCTGCGTATTAATGTTCTTTTTAACTATTTAATCAATACAAAGTAAAAACTCGACGTCCTTAATATATTAGAGTACCGAACAAGCTCCCTTTTGGTATTAATTAAATCGAAAAACAATCAAATCCCGTAATACCTATAAATAGGGCTTAACTTCCTGTTTCGGCTATATAATTTCACTTACACAACGCCGCCTCGCACACACTTCCTCTACGGATGACATTCGACTCGTAACACACACACACACTCTACACCCCTCTCCTATCAGAGATCCCGCTTAGACACATTCAACCTGACCGACGCTCGCTCATCTGTGGTAATCCCAAAACAATCCCCGCTTTTCATAGGCCATTAAAATTAACAATTATGTTGTTTCCGACGGATCTACGCCGGAGAGGGGAGTTGCCCGGCTAAGCCGCATTATGCGCAATGCCAAATCCGTTTCTAATTTTGAAAAACCAGTGAAGTTCCGGACTTCGTGCGATAATCGCCAATGGAGCGACGCCTCGGACGGGTGTTTGGTGGCTATATCTTCGTTATAACTAAGCCACTAACACCCGCCCACTCACTTACACACTCACACACGTGTCACGTGTCCGTCCTGCCGACTGTCCGTCGTTCTGTTCCACTGACAGCTACAAATTGTGGTACAAGACGGAGTTTACACTGAGCTTTCAAATATACATATATGTATATTTCTATGGTTTTATAGTTTATGAACTTAAGAGTATTAAATCAAGTTAAAAAATACATAAAATTCAATTTAAAAAAAAATTATTTGTTATTATTTTATTCCCCATATCTTTAATTCCTCAGAAACTTTTCAAAAATTTTTATTATATTTAAGGGGAATATTTTCATGAGTTCTTTAAAATGAAAAATGCTCCAATAATCCTTATAAGCTTTTATCCTTTAGTTTTCAGCTATTATTGCAGGGCTCCTATCTCAGTAAATAGTGCCCAACCATGCTTTAAACACAGAAACTTTTCCAAGGGAATTATATTTATTTATTTATTATATTTATATTTAGTTTTTTTAAAATGCTGCTGAAAAGCTCCTTCCTAAATAATCATTACCCAACCAAGCTTGAAATATTTATATGCTTTAAGTATGAAAAAAAATAGTTTCTTTATCTAAATAAGAAATTATTAATCTGTCTGGTTTTGTTTTGACATCAAAGTAGACATCTTGTAAGCACTTTTCCCAATTTAAACCAATAATTATTATTACTTCTTCCCAAAATTTCTCCCAGTGCTGATTGGCTTGGATTTGCTTTTTGGTGGGTGGGGTCTTGGGTTTGGACACTTCCCCGGCTGTTGCGTAGACACTTTACTCTCGCCTCGCCTCGAAGTGGGCCCCGAAAACACACAGGGAAAAAAGTACAAGTAAACGTCAACGCCGACGCCACGTTCGTGTAACTTTCAGCATAATGACCCAGACACGTGGCTGTCTAATGTGGCCAGAAGGAGAGTGAGAATTCGGCCGAGAGAGAGAGAAAGATAAACTCCCCGTGAAGGGCGACCAAAAGGGAGGTGTCTCTCCAAAGCGCCGCCATTGTTTTTCAACATTTTTATGGTAAAATGTTAAATTAAGCAGGGCGAACCTTGTTTCAGTGGCAAAGGGGGAAGATTTTATTGTCTGGCCCAAGTCTCTCTCTCGTTTTTAATACATTTTATTGCAATTTGGGAGTTCCGAACGGTGGGTGCTCCGGATTTCGGTGCAATTAAATGCGTGCCAAATTGTTGGACTAATTGAAATTGCCCCCGAATATCCAATTAAACTAAGTGCATCTTCTGATTTCTATTTGCTGGTATCCCTGACTTGGTGTGAAGTGTTCACTTCAATGAGGAGAAGTCGTTTTCTGTTTGCTTAATAGGGGAGTTACTTCCAAGGTTGAAACTGTGTTTAATTTTAGTTAAAACGAGTGCTTACTTTATTTTGTGTTACTATTAAATGAGGAAATAATTGTTTTACCTGTAATAGGATTTATTAGGGATTTTTAAAGGATATAAAACATTGTTGTGGCCTCTCTATCATGCTTAACAGATTTATATAACATATTGCTCAAGAATAAATCAATTAGTCTCCTTAATGTACAATAATATATTTCTAATTTAGATACTATGTATCTTAAATTGAATTTTTTTAAAGAAAATATTTATTAGTTTACTAGTTTCTTTTCTTTAGATTTCCCTTATCCTATTGCCTTCTTGGTAATAACAAAACGTTGTCTCTGCCTTTGGCTTCCTTTCTATGACTTAATTAGCCTGATTCCCCGCCCCTCTACTCCGCAGATGAGTTGTCATTGATATGGACAATCCATCAATCATACATCGAGTTCGGGTGGTAGTAGCCTAGATTCTAATCTTCATACTTGGGCCAAAAAGTTAATTTACTTATAATTGCCGCGTCCAAGAGCGAGTTTCTGGCCCGGTCAGTTCGGGCGGGTAATGACTTGTAATTCCGCTAATGAGACCCCAGAGCCAGGGAGGGTGGGCACCTGGTGGTGTATCCGTCGGTGTAACATGTGTAGAGTAAGTGTGACGCTAGCGATAAGATACATAGATAGATACTATGGCGACTCTGTGGAACGCTGCCGGGAGTCGAGCATTTCAATTAGAGCGAACGAAATGGGGATGAGGAACTGGTCCTCCAGGGATCTTTCTTTCTCTCTCTTCCTGTCGATATTAACGCGCAATAAATTAGCACAAAGATCGCGGCGGCGAGGTGAGAGAATGTCTCATCTCAGGCATCGCCGCGGACTTCCTCCTATTCTCCTCACGACCAGAGGTTCAACTACAATCCATCGAAATCGCAAAACGCGTCTAGCATGCAGAGGCAGTGTTAGCGTGCGATGCGGTTCCCCTTTTCTGTCCCTCAAAAACACTGCAAGAAAATAGCATAGCTTTCTTAAAGTTGCCTTAAATTTATAGAGAATATTATCAAGAAGGATCTGCTATGAATTGAATACTGTAATTATTAAAAGGATAATCAGCAAATGAACTTAACAGTTCCGATACATTTTTAAAGGTTGCAAAGATCACTATTTAAAAGAAAAAATGTGAAAAACTAAAAGCATATTTAGCTTATATTATAAATTAAATTAAGAGACAATAAATAACTTTAAGGATTTGTATCAAAAGCTAAAATAATAGTACTGTTATTCTTATAATAATTAATAAAACGCAGTGTATCTTTTTATCAAGTCTTAAACATTTTTAAAAGGGGGAAAAATACATAAACGTTATGCTAATTAATGTATTAATTTAATTTATGATTTTAATTATATTAAATAATACTTTTAATTTCATTAAATTACTATTGATTTAAAAGCATTAGTTTAAAGATCTCTAGCCTCTTTAGTTTAAGTTTCAGCTTTCTAAAAAGTATTTCTAAAAGTGTTCACTTTACCAACTTAGCAACTTGAATATAATCCGAAAACAAGCGAATTACAACCACTCTAATTAGCACAATAAAATATATTATAAAAATACTATATGACTTAATTCTCCGATTTAATTTTTATTATATTTTTCGCTGTGCACTTGCCCACTTGCCCAACAGTTCTCAATCTCGATGCGCAGCGCATAATCTCTTCCCGACTCTTTCGACGGTTAATTTCAGTTTGAGATAATTATAGAGCGGCTGACACCAAAGGCGGAGGCCCTGCCCCTTGCTCCTCCAGCCCCGCCGAGTTGGTGGCAAACTTTGGCGGTTGCAAGGTGCCTCAGAGGAGGTGGCATGCGCTTGCACGCGCTCGAATTTATTATTAGCCATCGTCCGTCGCTATCTGACCGATTCCAGGGCCCGATCCCGATCCCGATCCCGATCCCTTGCGCGCTGATGCTGCCTCCGATTCACAGTCTCAATGTGAAAACTTCGGATCAGATCGCGGGGCGTTGAGTGTAGTAAGTGATAGTGGGCTCTCCGGAACGAGGAGTCGAGCGGAATCAGCAGCCGCAGTCCGTAATTAGCCACGGCGATCGGTCGAGGGCATATTGAGTATATGCAAATGGTTGTAACAACTAGAATATGGCGTGATTACAGGACGTTTAGTCGGGGTATGGGATCGGATCCCATTCAAATCCACGTGGAAATGGCATACAGAAAATACATATATAGGAATGCGGCAAGTAGGCTCTAATATATAGCCTTTAAAGTATCTTTAGCAGCTTAAAGAAATTAAAAGGAATTTGTTAGTAATTAAATGGAGCATGTATCTTAAAAAGAATGCATTTTAGATTCATTTTGTACATGAAACCCCAGTTAAACTTCTTTTAAAGACCCACTTAAAAGAGTATTTCCGCATTCCACAAGATTTCTTCAAGCAATATTCCCTTGGTTATACATATTCCCATATTTGTTGCATGTATTATTTTGTGGCAAAGATGCGTTCGAAAAAAAAAACCAAAGCCAAAAATGCCGACAGATATCAAAGTCATACGCGACCACGCCCCCATCGCTGGCATGTTGGTTGATCTTCATCAAGATCGCCCCGAAAACGGGACTGAATGGGCCAACTTCTGCCTCCATAGAAGCTAATCAACAATTTTCTCACCTCTTTCCCGGCTTCCACCCGATGGGGATACCTTAAAAAATCCAGAAAAAAATAAGAGAGAGAGAGAGAACTCTGCGGTAGGCGTTCGCCTCGCTGAATGTTCTGTCTTCAGGGAGTGGACCCAACAGATTCCCGATCTGGGATCTCGGATCTCCTCTGCCGGCAATTTGCAGCCGCCTTTGTTTTAAGCCGCGCTTTTTCGATAATAAGACCCAAATTGAGGGCCGAACCTGTTGCATGTCGGCAAATCGGGTTAATCGATTTTAAATCGCTTTTATGTTTTCATTTTGATTCATCGGCCACAGGTCCAGTCCAGTTGTCGGCAAGATTAATCTCCCAGCAACTATTAGAAGTTCGTTAGTCTGGTCTAGGTTTAAAAACAAACAATAAATTCTAAAGAGAAAAAAGAGAATTTGTCGCGTGAAATATGGACCTCGGTTTGGTCTGCGGTCAGCGGCAATTTAAATCAATTGGATAATGTACATATGTATATATATGGGGTCTCGTTAATGGAAATTTATTCCTGCAGGACCACACATCTGTCTCTGTGCTACCAAATAAAACTGAAACTGAAGCTGAATATTGATGGACAGCCGGCAGACAAGCAGCTCTTGCCTCCTGCCAGCAGGTAGGCTTTATTTGCTGGCAGTATTTATAGCTGCCTCGATTTTTGCTGATTTTTCAAATCCACAAGCAGTTAACACACTAGGAGAAATGTTTGTGTACCTAAAAATAATTTAAAAATATTAAATACAAGTACCTAAAAGACAAACAATTCTTTTATTAAATTCCAAATTGGTTTCTTTATGGAATGAATATATTTTTTCATTATCATAAACTTTATATTATCTTTTAGGACATTTCTTTATGTGTCCTGAAGCATTCAACTCACTAAAAAGCAGTCGCTAAGCCACTGGACTTATATGTCTGGGCCACAGGCCCAATCTCTGCTCTGCCTTCGCACATGTAAAGCTTAAAAAATTACGTTTTCTCAATAAGTTTTGATAAAAATCAACATCATTTGTGTGTTGGCACAGTTGGGGGGAATTCCGATATGTGGTAGCTGTTCTGCCCCCAAAAAAGCAGCAGCCAAGCGAAGAAAAAGGTTCGACCAGGGGAGTTTATTGAATGAGCTACAAAAATATGAGAAATATTTTTTAATATATATATAGAATTAAAAAAAGAATGCTATTTAGCTAAGATATATTGTAGATATTTTTGTATCTTTTTCCAACCTTTCTTTAATATATATAAAATACCTCAAACCCCTGAAGAGGAAACCCAGCAACCTCTCATTAGCTTACGCATGCTCCGCTGCGAGATGAAACCAGTTAAAACGACGGACAGATCCGCGAATGCTTTCTCCCGCTCCTCGCTGCCTGGTATGTTGTTGTCAGCTTAAGTTGGTAACCGCTGAGCCACAGTGAGCCACCGTCATGTGGTCCCCCATCTCGTGTCTTACGCTCGTCATTTGCGCGATTTTTAAGCTGATGATCAGCGACAAACGATCTTTCACTGGCAACATGATGGATTCATACCACCAACAAATTTGCCACTGATGAATGGATTTCTGTCCGTCTCCCTGTCTCCACAACAACTGATCCACCTTCCCCCGGCTATCCAATCCGATCCGATCCGATCCGATCCGCTGGGGCTTAACCAACAGAGACGAGACGAGCAGAGCGGAGCAAAGTTGCCACCAACATGGTGGAGATACCTTGTGCAGCTCCTGGAATGCGTAGCAAGTTTGGAGCCAAACAAAGTCAGACATCAGTCGGATGAGTGTAACGCATTGTAACAAATTGGACTGGCGTTTGTAGCGACAGCCAGACGGGATTTTTCTTTTACCCAGAAGTTGGCAGAGTAAAGGAGAATGAGGACAGAGCAGACTGGTTAAAAGGGAAACTACTCATGTGATATTTATGGAGAAAACTTTAATATAATAATATATAATATAAATTCCTCTAGCAGAATTTTATATTGAACTTAATTATAATAAAGAAATTAATTTATATTTAGAAGGCAAGTACAGGAGGTTGTTTGAACAGTCTCTGTTTCACTTTTCTGATTAAAAATCTCATCAGCAAACGTCGCTATCGATAAAACTTCGAATTTGTCATAGACTTTAAAGAAAAATAAATATAAAATGACCTCACAAAACTATATTTCCAAGTTTTGTATTACATTTTTGTACCAGTGCCTTCCCTACATCTGCCTAACCTCTACGAAGTTCGAACTGATTGATTTGCTGAGGTTTTCCTCTAATTGGTGACCCCATTCTGGTCCGACCACCCATCTGGCCGCGTGTGTAATGACACTTTTCTTGAGTTTTCCGTTCCCTTTGATATGGTAATAAGGAAAATCCCCTCAAAAGACACCGGCAATTGTCAGTTGATATATGAAGGCAAGATGCCTGTCACAATGAGTGATATGGAAATGGAAATTACCGCCACCGACACACTCTCGAATAATCGCCACTTTAGTCAAATGTGTCAATCAGGTTTTGGGGGGGATCCCCAGCCGTGGAATTAGTAACGTTTCCAATTACCAACTGGAAAAGGGAAACCCAGCGAAAGCACTGTGCGCGTTGACGTGTCAGAATTTTCATATGCATGTCAAGTGTCCGAAAATGATTCCTTCGTCCCCACCATCGTGTAAAAACCACAGAAAATCCCGCCCCTACAAAAAAAAAAGCGCTGCTGATTATTGCGCTTGTGATTTCCCTTTGATTCGTTCGCCTCGTCATGTCAGTTTTGACACTTTACCAGCGGGAAAACAATGGGAAATGCTGGTTCTGCTTAGCTTCAATTAGATGGAATTGAGTTGAGGGTTTCCTTCACACCAGCAGCATCTGTATACGAATCGGAGTCAGGATCGGCCGTTACGGCATTATAATTGCCATTGGATTAGCTGTCAGCCGGAGGCTCTTTTTTGGTTGGTCGCTTGATGTGACATTGATGTGTCAGACCGTTAAATGAGCAAATATGACAGGACATCAGAACAGGCTTGTGTTTGCGGTTGCCTTTTCATGACATACAATTTTTTTTGAGGGTTGCTCTCCTCCTTGGGGGATGATCGCCCTGCCACGATGATGATGAGTTGCATTGTTTGGCGGCGCGACTTTCTCAGGATTTGTCACTGATTCTGATTTTGATTTTGATTCGGAGTCTGAGTCTGAGTCTCTGTTGTTATAGAGAACCTTGACTGCACTCAAATCAGCCTTGACATTGACTCTCTGAAGGCAAAAGTTAATTGGAGTTCAAGAAATGCGAATAACAAAATTAGCAGAGTTCCTGAACCATAAGGATGTATATAAGAGAGCATACAATGCCTTGTAATTACTTGTTTTTAACAATTCTTTTGTAACTAAGAAGGTCACAAAATATTAATGGAAATATTCTTGGGAAAATCTTGTTATCAAGAAAGCAAACTCTCAGGTTTGACTTGGCATAAATAAAACATAAACAAAATATAAAATTATAGTAAATTTA
This sequence comes from Drosophila parvula, assembly GCA_018904695.1. Classification (NCBI taxonomy): domain Eukaryota; kingdom Metazoa; phylum Arthropoda; class Insecta; order Diptera; family Drosophilidae; genus Drosophila; species Drosophila parvula. Next base: position 10,896 of record JAEIIG010031445.1, read on the forward strand.
TCTGTTAATGTTAGTAAGAAAATCTTTATTATTTATTTATTTTATTGTCTTTTAAAGCTAATTTTCCCCACCCCTTATAGGCTTTCCCAATTCCCTCACGGACTTAACTCCAACCTAAATCAATAATTCAGCTATTCGTTTAAGCCACTGCACCCGCCGCCGCTTCCCTATTTCCACTGCCCTTACCAATTCCCCCTTTTTCCGTTTAAAAGCATATTAGATAACTTGTTCCGAGGCATGAAAAATAAAGCAGAAAATTTCGATTTCATGGCGATAATCATGAATCGTGATTTATTTAGCGGAACAGTTTGTCAGTGCGGTGGCGTTTGGCCCTCTAGGGCCAAGAGTCCATTTCAGTTGTGACTCGCTTCTGGGGCGGAAAAGGGGTGGAAGTGGCCGTGGTTGTTGACTTGTGAGTGCTTTGCACCCGGGCACAGGGAACCCAACAAAACCCGGGACACGGATACGGACACATAACAGGATATGCACTGGGGAAAAATATATATAATCGATAAAAGCGTAAGTAAATATGGAGAGCTAATATGAATAAATGAAACTAAATAAGAGAAACCTTGGATATATGAATATTCATACTGTTAACAATTTCTAAAATAAGGAAATTTTCAATAAACCACAAATAAAATACAAAATGTTGTAAATAAAATATGGTTATAAATATTTAATAACATCAGTTTTAAAATATTAGCAAAACTAGCTGAATATTATCAGATTAGAAACCATTTACCTTAAAATATAAAAGATACGAAATACCTAATGATATTAAGCTGATTTTTCATATTCAAAAGAACATTATTTCAGTACAAACTAATTTCCTAATGAAAAATATATTATTTCTTATACATTTCAACTTAAATAATATTGTAATATTTATTTGCAGTGCAGAAACTGTAGTAGGACTGGGTGAAATTCGCGCAACTATTTGTGAAATTCGGGTGGAACATAAAATTGCGTTATCTATGGTCTCATTATCATCAACAGACGGCGGGCGAGGATAGCAATCCCAATCCCCGGGCCCAATCCAAATCCGAGTCCCGTCCGGATGCAGTCAAGTTGAAAATTAATTTTGTCACAGTTGCGCATCGGCGGAAAGTGTCATTATGGATATCGCGATATATATTCCCACTACCACCTCCCACTCCCACTCCGCCCAGCGCGTTGATTCCATTGATGATGAGCCTGTCGTCCTTGTGTATGTTTGTATTTTCCTGCATTTCGTTGCGGGTATTTTTGACTTTTGCTGGGTGTGCCTGTGTCTGTGTGCGAGGGTCGCTTTTGGTGTTGCCAATTGGATCTCTTTTTTTTCCCATCCCGCAAATTGAAATACATGGTTAGTTGTGGCAGACGGCGAGTCGCGTGATTCCCTAATTTTATCACTCGATTTTTTTAAGCAATTCGATTTGCTGGCAATTTGTTTGGCATTAGGTAGAGGAAAGATTTTTAGTTCTGCAGGATTTTGGGGTAGGACTCCTGGAGGAATATATATATTTATATGGAACGCCTACGTGGGAATTTGTAAATTAATTTAAATGAAAATTGAATTTTATTAGCTGTGACAATTGTGGCACGCTTTTTAGTTTAGTTTTTTTTAAAGCAGAGAGCGTGGGAAAGGTGTATTATATGGTAGTTTCTAGGTTTCTTATTTTAAATTAAAGAATATTACTGTATAATTAAATATTAGAATATAAGGTATTTAAATAAATTGTTAAAGGGATTTAAAAACAATTTATAAACATGTTTGTATATAAAAACAAATATGAAAAAGAGACATTCGTCTTAAGAGTTATATAAAAATATATTATACAAATACTTTAAACATACTCTTCCTCTTTTTCTCCATCTTTAACTACCTTCCTTCAACCACCTTTATAAACTCCCACACCAGCTTAACCCCATTGAACTCTTCTCAGTCTTGGCCAAAAATCAAAGAGTTTTCCAGGCCTCATCAACAAGTCTGGGCGGAATCGAAAATCCGCTCAGCCTCGACGGCCCGCTGATGTCGGCTCGTGTGTGGAGGAGAGTTGGCTCAAAGAGCTGGCAACTACTTTTCACTTTCCTCTAATCGCATCTAATTTGACAGATTTACATAAGGATTAGGCCAAGGGAACAAAGACCAAGGGGCCAAGAAAGCGAGGCAAGAGGTCGATGGTACGATGCCTGGGTTCTACTCGACTTATCGAGGTGATGGAATGGCCTAAGTACATATTGATGACTTGACACTGACTGACTGTCAAATGTCACTCGCTTAGAAGGATTAATCCGAACAGAGAAGATATAGCGACGAAAGAGAGAGACTGACTTTATGGGCCTCAAGTGGGCGTTCAAGCCCAGCGAAATTCACACTTTTGTCACGGACAGTTGACCCTGGGTGTTGTAGACCTGCCGAGAACAGAATCGTGTGTGTATATACTGTATATAACCCCACCGATCCGAACGGATATTGATGACACAATGCAGCACATTAAGTCATTCAATTCGAAATGTTGCGCAGCTGTGACGATTTTTAGCACCAGACTCGGCGACTACCGGGCCGAAGGCAGCAAATCAACGACACATCAAGCGCGAAAAACAAGGGGTTGGGTTGGGTTAAGTCCGGTCCGGGGCACTGAGAGAAAGGTGAGAGTAAAAACTACAAAAAATCTATTTATTTAGTAATTTATGAACGCTATAAAAAAGGGTTTTATATAGGAGTAAGAACGTTAAAGAATAGCATACTTAAAACTGAAATAAAATAGTCTATATTAACAATTATCTAGAAGATATTTGGTTGGGATCTCTTCTAATATTTCTAGTATAGTTATTAGTACCTTATTGTCAAATTAGGGATATATATTTTTGTTCAGTGCTGTGTAGTCGGGGTTTCCGAGTCAGACTCTGCATTTTGGGGGCGCGGCGGCGACTTCATTACTCTGCGTCATTAGGCACTCAAATTGTTGCCATAGTGTTTAACTCTTTCACAGAATACAGGGTATTTTAAAGGTATATATATGCCTGATTCATTTGAAAAAGAAATAGGAGAAGAGTCTCAAGAAAGAGCCATGAACTATACTTATTAAGCAAAATAATAGATAAAGCGAATTAGTAAAGAAATATCTTAAATTAAATCATCACATAATAAACAATAAGAAATTATTGAATAAAAGTATTTTATAAAGCTAGAAAAGTCTGAAGATCAAAGGTTTTAAGTTATATTTACACAAATTTATTAAATTTGAATTCACTAATTTTAAGGGGTATTTTCTAGTCTTTATCCCATGTGGCACTAGCTCTTCCTACTTGTTTAACTCTTTCGATGAAATTGAAACGGTTGCGCTTCAATGCCAAACGGAAGTCGGCGTCAGCGTCTAAGGTGCGTCCATCACCTCACCATTGTATCGATAAAACGCCCCCCTTAAAATCCCCACCCCTGGCCCAGTCTATGAAGTGACAAAAGGTCGCGCTTGGTCAGCGCCAGGTTCGATGTCATTCAGTCAATCGATCGATCCGACGAGCATTATCGACCCGCTGCGAACTGTGCTAATATCGTCGAGTTAACTGCTGTGCAGTTGTTCGTAATTTGCTTTTAATTTTTATGACCGTTGCACCCTTTTCCGCTGCTGGTGGAAATTAAACTGGTATTGCTACACCGAAAATAAAATAAATATCAATTTGTATGATATAATTTCACTTAAAATATAAGTGTTTTTTATTATAGAAGTTAACTCTGCTTCAATACTGTTTGCTACCTAATTAATACCTTTGAAATCTTAAAGATATTCCTTAAAATAAACTTTAAAAATAACTTTGAACTTTCTTCTTGTGTATTTTCAATAAGAAAAATATTACATTTATATTATATTAAATATCTATTTTATATATAAGAATTTTCTTAATAAATAGCATTTTTTTCGGTGTACAAAAACTGTAACTGTTGAAGCGTTGCCATCAACGCGCGCAGCGCTCTTTGTCGCTGCAAATTAAGAGCGCTAATGATCGATTTTATAGCTGGCAATCGATAGAAGCTATATCAATAAAAGTGCCAAGTACACATGCACTTCTGTTGTCAAAGGGTTCGAAATTTGAACTCTCTATGGCCCTTGTCTTTGGCGTTAATGAGCTGCCCATATGACATGTTTAGGGGTTTGTTTTTGGGGTTATATCAAAATGTAGTTAAGTGTGCGGCAGATGAAAGACTCAATGTAGTTTATTCGGATAAAGAAAATACAATTTGTGGCTATTTTCTTTATATTTTCATTATATTTGAACTTTTAAACTGAGTTTATATTCATCAAAACTAAAAGAGTGGGTCAATTTCTGCATGTACAATCATATTAATATTGATTTTATATATGCCCCACTTTGGCCACCTCTAGTCTCTTGAATAGATAGACCCGGGTCCAGCCTGGATTCTCTGGGATGCGATAGAAACCCGTTCCTTAGAGCTTCTGGTTTGGTTTCTGTGTGTGGCAACCGGTTGGCGTTCAAAGTTTCGATTAAATGGCATTGAAACTCTAGGAAGTTTTCAGCAGGCCCGAGGAGAAGCTGGGAGAGAAGCTGGAGGAGCACGATAGTCTAATTTGCAAGACACGTACCAAAAATTAACAGCAGACTGTGGCCGACAAGAGGAGAAGGAGGCGACACTGTCTGCCATCATCATTTGCATTTTGTGCAAAGGAGCAGCTGACAACTTTATTTCGTGGCCATGCACCAAAATGGCCTCAAATTACAGGCACCCAGAAGAAGCCGGACTTTGGCAATAGAATGGCAACTAGATTTTTTTGGTCCAGAGGAGGGGAGCAGCTGCCTTCGGTTTCAGTCCGGGAGTTAGCGCCCCATTTATCATATTTTCCCACTGGCTGCGACTCCGGTTGAATGACTATGTCATGAGGTTGGATTCCTTGACCATCTATCTTGGTCTCTATTGCGGAGAGATTTTGAGTGTGTACTCTAGGAGAGGGTTTCTGGATTTCTCTAGAGACTAGTGAACTCTAATTTTGAGGCACTTTTAGTTGTATAACTGAAGAAAATGTATCTCAAAATTATATAATACATATTTAAGGGGTATTAACCCAAACTGTATACAATCTTTAACTTGAATTTCGATGTGTATGAAATACTGAGGCTGTAAATGGTTAATACCCTTACTCAAGAACACCTATAGCTTCGTTTTAGCCTTGTTAGAGGCCTTCTTTACCCATTGTGGCTAACTGGCGCCCAAATCCAGTTCTCCGACGACGGCTTCTCGTTGAAATCATGTGCATTCGCTTGTCTGGGCATTCACAAAGAATTTGTGTGTGGGGTCCCGAGAAGAGGAGCCGAGAGATACAGAGGGAGAGATCTCCTCCGCCAGAGCTCGTCTCCGTTTCAGGCACTGTGTCTGGAATCCAGCACACAATGGGTGGTGGAGCGCATTGTGAACGCCACTTAATTACACGGAAGTTTGCTCGAACTGAACCGAGAGATGGGCTGCCGTTGCAGTTGCAGCAGTTGCCAAGCTGCCAAGTCGCGTCATCCGGCTCACTGGCCAAACGGAGGGGGGGAGAGCCAGATTTAGGGCCCCCAGACTTGAGCCCAGTTCAAGGTTGGCTTAAAAAAAAAGGTAAGACGATACGGCACGGTTACTCGCTGGGTGGTGATGCAAAAACTAATTGCAACAAGGTTGCACAGGCACTGGTGGAAAAAGGTCTCATGCCAGAGAAAGAAATTAAGACAAATAGGGGCTAAGTTTAAGTTGGTAATAAATACAAATTAAATTAAATTAGGTGAAGTTGGGAGTAAAGCTGGAAAAGTATCCTAGTTTTCGATGTTTCTTATATGTAAACATCGATATATCGGCCTTAAACATCGATGTTTTTCCAGCTCTAGTTGGGAGAGCATTTTCTAGGTATTTAAAAAAGGAAAGAAATCGTAGGGCGTTACGCTTCTTATACTTTATATTGTCTTTGGTCTTTAAAATTCCTGATATATTAAAATCCAAATCAAAAAACAATTAATCTCTAATTCCTTTATTTTCTTGATCCCTTTCTTGGTGCTTATTTCGCTCAGTGATCTACAGTTTCGCTTCGCAAGTGTCCCTAAAAAGAAAAACACGCATATGGCGTGCCAAGTGCAACAAGCCCGTCGGCCGGCTGCTGCTGCCAATAAATCAGCAAATATTTCAGCAATAATTCAGAGCGAGAGGTGCTAGCTTGTTGACGATGGTATTCACGCCTTGAGCACGCGTCTCCCGGTGATATTCGCTCGATCTGTGCCCAGGATTCGGATCGGGATCGGGATCGGTATCGTAATTAATAAGAGAGCCAGAAGAGAGCTAGGAAAACCGAACGGCGATTAATCAGAATATCCAGCTGTGCGTTTGACATTGGCTTAAAATGTA
>JAEIIG010031449.1:0-10664 GCA_018904695.1 Drosophila parvula
GCTTTAGATGTGAATAAAAAAATATGTAATTAAATCAATGGTTGGTTTTTATCAGGTCTTATGGGATTCTTGGATTAAGAGTTTAATCCTAGTTTAATTCCTAGTTTAATCTACATCCATTCTCTAGAAATCTAAGCCCTTCGGCAGAAAAACTTCGAGCTCAGTATTTATATATTGTATTTTCACCTATGTACATATGTATGTTTTAAAAATACAAATCTTTCCTTTTGCTCGCGTTCTTAACAGGCTCCGAGCTTGACATTCCGTGCCCATCAATGCTCTTTTCTATATGTTAGGATGAACGATCTTATATTGCAGCTTATTGCAGAGACTCTAAAAGGTCTCTAGGAAACCAATACAAATAGTTATATTACTTTTTATCATTATTGTTTATAGTTCTTTTATTTTTCAACAAAAAAGTAATTGTGCAAACAAATAGTCAAGTAACGACTTACTTAATGAAATTAAACGGCGCTACATTTCGAGTTCCGCTAAAACCCCTCATAATAACAAATACTATACGTCGCTAAAACATAAAACCCCCCAGGAAGGTGTTTGAATTTTAATTAGAAGTTTTCAACGCAGTGAAGAACGCATTTCCGACACTATAAAATATATTTATTCTTGATCAGCATCATTAGACGAGTCGATCTAGCTAAGTATGTCCATCTGTCCGTTCTACGCAAACTAGTCTCTCAGTTTAAATTCATCTGAATGAAACTTTACAGATAGTGGTTCTTTTATTGTTCTATGAATATATCAGTATGGGTCTGATCGGAAGGCCATATCTTATTAGCAATATTATATATTTATATAAATATATATCATATAAATTAATGGAACATTTTTGGAAAAAAATATAGCTCTGTTGTTTTCTTTTTATATTTCAGTCTACTATCTCCAAGTATGATTTATATGATTTCTGAATTATGGAACTTTCCCACAAGCTTCCTCAAAAGGACCACAGAAAAAAAAGGATAATGAAATTTAAACTCAGTGTTTGTTGTTTCAACTCTAATTAATAACAATTGACGAGTGTTATTGTTACAACTGCAAGGGTAAGTCGAAGTTACATTCCTTTCTTGGTTTAAATTAAATTTCTATTTATTACGTTCCCTTTGAACCCTTCCATTTTGATGCCGACTTACTATTAGGACCATAAGAATTCCGCAATTTTGATAGCTCAGTTAAGTTAAGTCTTTTTTAATATCATAGGTTAGTTAATCTTAAAGTACATATGTATATTTCGTTAAGCACTGCCCAGCGGGATGATGAAGCTCATGTAGTCTGCTGTTGCGCCCCAAGCCGTGCGATTTGTCTGAAATATGACGATCCAAGCACTGAGTACTATGAGCCAGAATAGCGTCCCCACCGCAGAGTATATAACAACTGAAAAAGAGTTAATATATTAGGGGATAATCAACGGAACAAATAAGTATAGTTACATCTCTTAATTTGACTCTGCTCCGGATATGGGGGCTTGCGGAAGGCCTCCTGGAAGAACCAGCACACATTAATGGCCCAGACAAAGGGCAGAAAGGCAAAACCAGCTGAGGTAGAAGTAATTAGAAAAGAAATTCACTCAATTTATGGTTACTTACCAAAGAAATATGTTCGACAAAGCTGGAGTTTCCGTGGATTGGGTGCCTTGGAGATGTCCATGATTAATCTTTTCTGTGGGCGTTCTTTTGTTCGAACGAATTTTACCAATTCTGGTCTTCGTTCGATGCTTGCGAATTGTAGCTTTTATTATTGCGTACAAAGCAGTTGCATTTATTCTTTATTGTTGCTAATAATTTATGTTTTGTGGCTAATGTTGCTATTTGTTGTTTTCTATTTTTATTGTTTGGGCAATTATCGATAGACTTTGCTTTCCCCAACAATCGATTATAGCGATGAGCCAAACTGTGACTTTGAAGTCGCAGTTTTTTATTCTGAAGTCAAATTCATATCAACGAAGGTATTTACCTGACTGTAATGTATAATAGCGTTATTAAAAAAATCACTTTTAATTGTTTTTCGAATAAGTAAATGAATTGTAATGAATTAATAAACCGTTAATCGTGAATGGGCTCCATCCCAAAAACGGTGTTGTAAAACATCCGAAGGCTTATCGATAGCTTGCCGGGCCCATCACTATCACAGCACACCGCGAAAAAGCGACGCCGATTTCAATTTCAACGAATTGTGAAAAGTGCAAAAAAAAAACTAATAAACAATGGCCGACGTGGACGACTTAGACAACCTGTCCAATGCAGAGCTGCGGGCCAAGATGATGGCCCAGGGGCTGCCTAACATTCCGGTTACAGATAGCAGCCGCAAGGTGCTCGTGAAGCGTCTACGCGCCTCAATTGGCGGACAGGCTCCGCCCGTGACAGCCAGTCCGAAGAAGAGCAACAGGCGGGAGACTTTAGCGCCGTCTGCAGCTCCCGCAGCTGCCTCCACGCCCGTGGACAAGCTCGATGGCAACAAGGTGGCTCCAGCCACCAAGGCACGACGCACGATTGCAGCCGCCGAAGCGAAAGAGGCTGAACGACGCCGCCCCGAGGAGCCGGTGGCCAGGAAGCCCACATCGACCACATCTGCCGGTCCAGCCATACAGACCCGCCGGACATCCACATCGTCCACTGTGTCTGACAAGAAGGAGGTGGAGCGTCCGGTTAAGAAGCCTGAACCGATCGCTGAAGAACCTGCATCACCCAAGCTCACTAACTACCATGAAAACACCTTGGAGGTGAACTCCCTCATTGTCCTGGAATCCGACGAGGAAGAGGATGAGCAGTTGGCCCAGGCTGCCGATCTCGTGGAGAAGCAGTTCGCCGCCAGGGAGAAGCTGTCGAAGCCAACGAGCAGCGTAACCACCGCATACGATTACAGCCGCAAGACATCGTCTGCTGTGGCTGATCCTCCGCGTCGCCCCACTGTGGATCCCCCACGCCGCCCGGCCTACGATGCCCCTGCAGAGGTTCCACCACGTCGCCAGGCCTATGAGGCCACTGCAGCTTCGACTATTTCGGCTGCCAGAACCCAGACCAGTTCCTACGATTACCTGAGCAATCGCCCTGGGCGCTACAGCAGCTATGTGCGTTCGCCCACCCAGAGCTATGTGACTGCCGAGGGAGCTTCCGTGCTGCCCTCCACATCGAACTACCCGCGGACCTATGCCAACGAGCTGAGCGACGACAACGAAGCGGACGATGACAAGTACGAGAGCGAATTCACCCGGAATTTGGCGCGTTTGCGGGCCGAGAGGATTGGGGATCGCAGCAGCCCCTTTAGCAGGCGTACTGTGGCAACTGGAGCTTTGGGCTACCAGCCGCGTGCCAGGCCTTCCGTGCGTCCGGAGGAGAACAGCGTGTCGGTGGCCTTTAGCCGATGGGTGAACAGCCTGGAGCAGAAGTACCGCCTCAAGTCGAAATTGTTCATCCTGTTTGTCGTCCTGTTGCTGATCGGTGTCTATTGCGTATTTTTCTAGAACATAATTGGTATACACGTCTCGAATCTCGGCCATAGCTTCTTATTTAATGTTGGATTTGTTTTGTAAACACTGTTAGCCTTGTTTCGATGTAACTTGTGCTCGAGATTGCCTAGCGCTTAAGCTTCATGTTATCCGTGTTCAAATAAAGCCCCCTTGCAGGGAATTGCCCCAGACGAACAGTTGTTTAGATGTTTCTTCCCCAAACGGCATTCGATGCACTCCACTTGCGGCAGGTGTTTGTCCGGATCGGATCAAGAAGCGACAGCAGCAGCACCAGCAGCAGCGGCAGCTAATGATGGAAAAGCATCTGGAATGCGTGTACAACACTTGTCGGAATGACTGTGACCAAATGGAGGCGCAATGACAACAAGCCGGCAGCTCCTGTCGCTCCTGCCCGCTGCTTCCCCCCTTCAGAAGTACTTGTCGCTGCAGAAATCCCTGCCTTGCAATCAGAATTAATAAGAATTTTACAAGTCCGCCGGTGAATGTGTGTTATTTTTAAATCCTAGCCAATGCGGTTCGGGGTTGGGCTGTTTAATTTTATTAACTGGAAATCGCACTTGCGCGTATTTCTTCATTTTCTTAAGGAAATTTCGCGCCATATTTAGCGGCAACAAGCGCGACCGGATCCGGGATCTCTCTCTCTCCTGCTCCGCCGCTCTACCTTGCATGCCTGCAATAAGTTATGAAAATTGCAACAGCAGTTGCTCTGGGGAAATGCCAGTGCTGTTGCTGCCGCCTGTCGCCGCCGCCGATGATGAATTCCACAAATGCATGGAACAGCCAGTTGGCCGGGCCGAGCCGAGCCAGGCGGCAGATTCCTTGAAAAACAAAGCCATGGCCCATACAATATATCGTGTGGCTAATAAATACGCCGCGCATTGCTAGTTGCTCTTAATGAAATTAACTTCCAGGAATTACCTACATGGCAGCAGCGATGCCGACGACAACGGCCGCAACTTTGACGACTCCAGGCGAGGAGGCGCAACAATGGCCACAGCAGCAGCCGGAGAAGCACAACAGCCAAACCCCTTGCCAAAGGCATAGCCACAGGCAAATGCAACAAGCCATCGGCCATGGAAATTAAATGGAAGCCTGCAAAAAGTTTCACGCACTCGACTCGTTAATAGAGTCGTCGTTGCAGCACCCACAGCCAGTGGCCAGGCCCAGACCCGAGACACAGTCACCCGTCACCGTCACCGTTCCCGTCCGGCTGTGCCAGCTTCCCATCTTCAGCTGCAGCTCAAGTGTGACATTCATGGAAAACGACTCCAAGAGGAATATGATTTTATGGCCAAAACCGAAACTTTTGTCTACATCACGTTCGCCCATTGGAGTGGGAGTGGAGAATCGGAGAAGCTGGAGCTGCAGGTCCAGTCCAGTGCAGGCCAATGACTTCCTCGTTGCTGTGTGAGCCAATTAAAGACGCTGGTCGTTGTGGTCGCTGCTGAAATCATTTGTAATGCAACGTTTGGAATAATTCACGCGCAAATTGCTCGCGACTCGCGAAAAATATTGCAACATTCCACTGCAAATTTTACGATTATGCGTTTGCAGCACAACAGCAACTGCTGCTGCCTGCACCGCAGTAAACTGGCCGCCAGCAGCAACACATTCGCTCGTAGGCGCTCACATCACATCAAATCAAATCAAATGTAAGCGAAGCCCGGGCCACTCCGCGGAGACATTTGTTGCCAGAGCCCGTGTGCTCCAAATAGATAAATCAGCCGGCTAATTGTTGCAACCTGACCGGTCTACGGTCTCCGGTCTCCGCTTCGTTGCCTACTGACTGCCTGGGAGCGTGAACTCCGCTTGGAAGGATTCCAAAACCAAGCTATGTATGTATCTCCCCCAAGCACTGGTGCCTAAATTCCTAATCGAATTATGTGCTTTCCTCCAGATAATTAATCGTAAGGGATGACATTTTTATGCAAAGACCCAAAGATCAAAGTTGAACATCGCTGCGTCGCATCTGTTTTGGAGTTTAGACATTTTAATTCCATAAATAATGACAGTTTGCCTCTAAACAGACAGTCAGTGTGTCTGCCCACTCTATGAGGCCTAAGATAAATCATTTATTTATATTGCTTTTTTTTAGGAACGCGCGGTACCAGCTAAGGCTCGGGGTATATCTGATTTGAAGATGTTTTCAGTTTTAAACTAAAAAAGTAACAAATGTAATTGATAAAGATTGTATTTGTTTTCTCAGAAAATAATTTAAGGTTTAAGGAACTGTTATCTCTTGTTTCTGGAGCCAACATATTAATATTTTGATTATATTTCCTTTTCGAATAGTAATTGTTTGAAATATACAATAAAAAGAATTAAGAGAGCTATACTTATGTAGAAATTGATATGGAATGGATATACATATTTAAACCGCCAGAGGCTATCATGCTCTAAGTCATTGGTGCTCAAAGCCCTGACACAGAGGTACCCAATTTCTCTGCCTTTCTGGCTAAACTTAGATACTTTTGGAGTTAAAAATGCAATTTAAGTTCTAAGCTAAATGTCGTAAGCTGCTGTATATTGTCTTAAATATATGTAAAGCCCAGGTGGGCATGCAGTCGCTCTTTTAGCTCCCTCGTTGCAAACAATCCTCGCTCTCATTCAGCGATCCGTGAAACTTTACAAAAACAATGTCACTTAAATTTGAAGTTGGAGAATCCAAAAACAAAATGCGTGGAAGACGGCGATATTTAACTGCGAGCCTGTAGTTTTTGCTCCTTTCTTGACTGGCTCTTTTCGTTATATGTAGAGCCCATCCCTGATGTAAAGTGCTAGGGATATGAAATGATGATTTACATAAATCCATATTCCCCTACAGAGTATCAAAATGTGCTAAATCTTTTCAGAATACTCTTCTGTCCTCTTCTTACCGCAATGCCAGTGTCTTTTGGGGCTGACTACTCGTTGTCAAGTTGTGGACCACAGCGACCAATCAGTGTCAGCTGGAAGTGTCTTTTTAGTGGCCCAAAGTGATGAGCTAATCAACCTGACCTGACCAGTCCCCAGTCCCACAGTTGCGTTGTGGCCAACGCCATGAACGAACCCCAAGCCAAACTCAGACTCAGACTCAGACTCCGACTCAGACTCGGACTCGGGACTGTGTGGTGTGTCTATGTTAATAACATTATTTATGTATCTTGTATTTCAGTTTATTCTCGTGTGTTTTGTGTATTGTTTTGTTTGATTTAACAGGAATTGGAATTAGAAATGAAGCGAAACAAAGCTGGCATAGGTCGTCCCCCCACCATTTTGTTTGTGTTTCAGGTGTCAATCGCATTAGACGGAAATCAGTTTTGTTTTTTATTGTACAAATTTATCGCGTTTCGAGACTCATTTGGATTTGGTTACCATTTCGGCTCGACCCTCTCCCTCTTGCCCTGGCAAATGTCTACGGTCTGCTGGCTTGGTTTTATGTTAAATTAAACATTTCAAATTGGCCGCAAGATAATTTGTTGTACGGCCCGATATATATATGAGGTGGGCTGTCGGTGTGGTGTGTGTGGTCTCCGTGATCCGAGCGGGCATCAAATAAATTATAAACCCATTTAAATTAAACTGAATAGCTGACTGCGTTCGACGTTCGTTGTCTGAGTCTTTTGTTTGGGTGCTTTTTTTTCGGGGCAACATGGCCAAGGAACTAGTAGTCCCCCAGCTGCAGAGGCACGGAACTGGTCGACCATAACAATAAAATCAGCAACACTCGCGACATTCCCCTCGGCCAAATATGGAATTTATAATTAATTTTTATGTCCATGGGATGCAATTAGGACAGCAGCCGCAGCAGCAGCAGCAGGAGAACGAGGAAGCGAGGAGGCCAGCAGCAGAACAGGGTCCCCTTGGATGCCAGATGCCAGATGCAAATGAAATCAAGTCATGCCTATAATCGGATTTGTTGCTTCTCGTATATTAAGTTGTCACCGTTTCTATGTGTTGAACATAAACACAATTTGTGCTTAATCCACCGTGGAGCCCGGTACCGGGCTCTGCACCATCAATTATGACATTTTGTTGCTGTTTTGTCACCGCTGCCGCCCAGCTAAGACTGGGGATCACATTTCGCTGACCACACGCCGAGGGGGGATACCCTCACTTTGGACTGCAATCAATCATCGTTCTTTCGGAATGGAATCAAACGTTTCTGCGGTTGCCACGTGCAATCAATTGCCCCATGCATGCGGTCCATGTGCGATTGCCCACTGAGCACCACTTAGCCAAAGTAGCCGCCAATATCTAGATGTTACGACAGGCACCCACAATTCGGGGCCAGCTGCGTTTTTTCTCCACTTTTTTTATATTTTTTCGGGCGGGGCTGCCGCACGATCCCGATCCGGCGCAAATTAGGCGCGAAAATATGCAGCAAAGTGAGACAAACAAGCCGAGAGCCGCTAAAAGCCTCGCGAAAACTAAAAGACTACAGAAAAAAAAGAGAACAGAGAAAAAAAACATGCCGCTGGTCAGTTAATGGTGTTAAAATTTGGTACAGCGATTGCATCTATGGCTATACAAATTGCCACAGCGACAGCGGCGGCAGCAGCAGCAGCAGCAGCACTCGAGCAACATGGCAGTAGCAACAGGCGCAGCAGCGGCAACATGACCAACAGCAACAGCAACAGACTCCGTCTCAGGCTGAGACTGAGACTGAGGAGTCGTTTTGTCAACACGGAGCATGCTTAGCCGCGTTTTCCCAGGGGACACTTAACGCGGCTGCTTAACGTCTAAATCTGTCGTCAAGGCGCGCTCAAAAGGCTAAAATGTGTTTGCCGAAGACGCGAGATGTGGCCATTGGACTCCATCGCCAGCTCCAGCTCCAGCTCCAACTACATCGCCATCGCCATCGCCAGCTCGAGCTCGAGCTCCAGCAAGTGGCCAGCGACGAGGCAGCAATTTGTATGCAACTTTATGTTTGCCCACTCGCACCCTGCCTCATAGCCTAACCTAACCTAACCCACCGATGAGAGGCGCGGAGCTGACGAGCTGCTCCTGCTGCCCTCGCCGGCCATTCCTGCCCCAAGGGTATACGCACTGGGGGAAAAAAGAGGCGCAAAATGATACCAAGGAGTTACAAGTTCCTAAACAAAATTAAGAACTCTAGGCCTATTTGCCTGAAAACAGATATTTATAATATGTATTACAAAATATGTTGATTGAATTGAAAATAGATTACTCTCGTATGCTAAAAATCGATGTATACCGATGTAAATATCGATTTACGTATAAATATATTTGTAAACTAGGGGTTATGAAATTCACTGAGGAGCTTTACTGGTGGAAGCAAGATTTGGCATAGGGATGGCAGAAAATATAGATACTAACCCGATATTTGTTTTGAATGCAGATACAATTAATCGATATTTTATTTGATATATCGATCTGCGACTGTAGTTTAAATTAGTTCATTGTAGTTTAAACTACAGCTTATAAATATTAAAATATCAAAGAGAATTTTCTTATAAAGGCTTTTCAAATATTTTCGGTAAAAATATAAACAAAATATATAACGCTTTGGGATATAATTCGATATTATCGATAATTCCGATATTTGAACGTTAAATTAATGTTCCAACGTTTAAAGCGATATTTTACAATATTTTAAACTTCTAATTTTCCAACATAACAATATTTTCATTGTTTTTGTTGATTATAATAATACTTTACTGACTTTTTGCTAAATCGGACTAATAACATAGTCAAGTCTCAATTAATGTAAATTAAATGAAGACTATAGTGCTTGCAAAATATAATGTTCCTCTCTACAATAAAGTTAAATAATAACTAAGGAACTTATACTTGATTTTGTGGCCTTGAAATACCTTTTACTAAATCTAAAATTATGCAACGCCATCACCCAAGTTTTTCGCCAAGTGCCCAGCTTGGTGGCGACTCTTCTGACTTTGGTCTGTTCGCCTGCCCTGAGATTGCCTCCTGCCTTTGTTTGGTCCTCCTTGTTGGCCAGTCTCCAGCTCCAACTCCCCTGGCCGCAGTGCGTTGAACGAGTTAAAGTCGGAGCAGCGGCAAAATTTATGAACCGCAGCCGTAGAAGCAGGGGCAGCCGGAATGAGAGGGGACTGGGAATGGGAATGGGGCTTGGGGATGGGGACATGGATGTGGACAACGATGCGTTCGCATGTAAACATTCTGCGATGGCTGGGCGGAGAAGGGGGCAAGAATTTATATGCAACATAATCAGCATAAATGCCGCATGCGCCATCAAAATGTTGCGACCAATGGCATGACCATCACCTCCTGGGTGGGTGCCAATGCCAACTGTTGTCCAGGGTCCCCCTGTCCAATGATCAGTGTCCCGTGGCCCGTATGCCGTGTGCCGTGTGCCGTGGCCCGTGTCCTCGTTTGCCCTGCCCGGCTAATTTGGGCAATTTGCAAATTGAGAAATTGCAAATAATTTACAATTTGGCCAAAGTAAGTGCAAAGTGGCCCCGGATGATGGCGAGTGCGCGAAATTCGATGCAACCGCAATGCGATGCGAAAGCGAAAGGGCGAACAAGAAAGCTCAGTGAGTTGGTTTTGTGCTTCAGTGGTTTCTGCTTCGCGAGGGGGAAAACCCTTTGGCAATGCCGCCCAACTTTCCATGCATTTCCCAGCCACCCACAGCCGTAGTCAGCTTCAAGCTGGAAATGCCTGACAGCCAGTAATTTGAGATGACAAAACGCATTTCAAATGATCGTTGTCGCAGTGCGGTTTCGGGGAGAAAGGCAGCTCGCAAATGTGACGGCCCAAATGAGACAGCGACGAGTTAATTAAGTTTTCGCAGGGAAAGGAGACTCAGACAGAGACAGGGACAGGGAGACAGAGAGAGAGAGAGAGAGTGAAGGGCCCAAAGCTGACAGGGCTGAGCTGCAATTGTGCCAACTCGTGTGACAGTTGCCCAAAACAAATTGTTGGCCATTTAATGGACCCCGAAAAGAACGAGTCCCCAGCCAAAGCGAAACGAAACGAATCGAAACGGGTTGAAAGACAATGCAAGGCCTCCTTGCTGGCGGCTTCCTCAGCATCTCCATCTTCTCGGGCTTGACAAATTCCTCGAAGTTGTTACCATATAAATTTCTGCATTTTTGGCTTTGCTCTGCTTTTATTTTGCAGCCTCTCTCTGGACGGACGGCAAGTAGCGGCGGAGATGACTCAGCCTGCCAGCTTTTTATTGATCGCTGGGCAGGGACAG
>JAEIIG010031453.1:0-16350 GCA_018904695.1 Drosophila parvula
TGTTTTATGATTTTTATTATTTCATTACAAAAATGACGTTATTACGTTTTATATTTTTATAAAAAAGTAATCATTAAGTATAATTTTAGTACTCATCAAAAAATAAATATATTTTGAGCAGGATACAAAAATTCGAAAAACTCGAAAAAGAATGGTATAATCCACGTTAACAGATGGGTACTTTAAAATAATAATTTGTTCTGTTCAAAATAACAAAGTAATCATTATTTGCGGTCCCTGATTTATTATGCAAATATAGTTTTGTGAAGTTGTGAATTTTTTACATTTATTTCTACTTTTTAATGGGTAAGGCGCAGTCACGAGGGGTCACTTTTTGCATCTTTTGATTATCCAATAAATTGGCTGGCAAATAAGCGTAATGAAAGCTGCCTGCCAGCGTTTAATTGTACTCAACTCATCTTTAATGATGTCATGTGTAAAGCTCACTTTTCAATTCACGTTAATTGCACATTTTATCATAAAATCGTTGTAATTTTCACAGTGTGGCTTTCATAAAAGAACTGCAAGTTTGTAGAGTTAGATCGGGCCGGGGCTCGGTGATTTCCGCAAGGGAGATTAAACCGCACAGATGACTGGCACAAATGACTAGGAAAGTGTCCAGTGTCTGGGTTATATTGCCGATGTTTGTTTTATAGGTTTTATAGTGGCAGCCAAACAAAAGTCGGCGTTATCAAGTCGGGAATGCGGCAGGTAGCATCTACATAGTTCTCGCGTTGGGTAATCGGCAGCTTGATAAAACACATTAAAGAACACAGCCCCAATCTCGACGACTAATTGCAGCCATAATCGCTATACGGTGGGCAGAGCTTTAACTGACATGTTCAGACGTATTTCAGCCATTGGCACGGGTGGACGCGACTGACTTGACTCACTTTCGAAATCGCACAGGGCACACAGGTGTGCGCAGATCCCGGGGAAAAGAGATACGTAGTATTCAGTGAACGCGAACTCAGTGTGTAGACCACTTTGTGGGAATGACCGCCGAACAAAAAGGTGAATGAATAATTAATCCCCCAAGAGCTTTGGCCATGCATAAAATCAAGTGATCAAATAAACAAAAACAAAACAATGTTCGGATAATAAATAAAATTATAATAATATGCGGATTCGATTTTATGGCTCTAATAAATGCGTATGAAGTGTTTATAAAATCAAATGAAATCGCAAATTCATGGTGCCTAATAATATAATTTAATCCCTTAAAAAATGAACTATGGAACTATTGCGCCGGCAATGACAGCTTAAAATACCCTTCATAAATAATTACGTAAATACCAAGTATATCATGATACTTACAAAATAATAATGAAAACATTAAATGTATATGAGTCAAAGGGAAATACTAACGAATAAAGAATAAACTATCTTTTTTTTGTTTGAATGAATTGAAAATAAGACTCGAATTCGGTCATATCTGATTTTGATAATTGATGTATCCTCATAATGGGAAACTTGCTAAATCTTGACACAATAGCAATCTTATCGAAGTGCCCAATTGGGGATAAGATTTGCTTATCTAGATTATTCACTAGTAAGAATATCTAAATTAGTCTTTTACTTGTTTGGACGTGGAGGGAGTTTATCGGGAAATACCTAACCGTGTACTTTTATTTGGAACATGGTTAAATTTACGGCTTTGCTTATTTATGATTTATGACCAAACCTGACCCCAAAACAGTAGGCTGGACAAACTGGTCAATAAACTTGGCAAAAGTGTTAGATACAGCAAACAAAACCCACATACTCGTGTAGCCCCAAAGACCAATTAAGTATGGATATTTATTGGCCAAATTGTACGAGTATATGCTGGTTGTATGAATGCTGGTTTTCTGTACATTAAGATGGCTCAAATCTACAAGTATGTCCAAGATCAAGTAAATAAAACATCTTGTCTTAAATCCAAACGATTCAGAATCTTACTTTAACTGTTAGAAGATCAACTTTTGAGGGTCTTAACCATTTCCAAGCCCAATAGCCGGGAACGAAGAATACAACAAAAAACAAGCATAAAAGATATTTTAACATTATTCAAAGCGAATGCTCAAAATGTTTAACTATAAGAAACAAACGAAAAGTTTTAGAGATAGCAAAAAGATATCTGCCACAAGCGAAAAAAGAGAAAATTTATTTTGTATGGTCTGGTTTTGGGGTGTTGTTTTTGCACTACCTCTCCTTAGCATTTCAATAACTAAGCTGATTGCTTTTGGTCTAGAAATGATAGAGAACATTTCTTCAGAACCTTGTGAGAATAGAAAACAGAGGCAAAATTTCAATGTTTTTTGTCAGTTACATGAACAGTTATGGATTTTACTCCACCGAAGACGAGTCAAGACGCCAAAGTGCTCCGTCCCGTCAGGACTTATAACCTACAAAAACTGGGCGTCGATTTCATCCCACACTCTTTTACGCAAGTCCGTACTGTAATTTTAATTTTCTCTCTGTGTATTTATTTTATTTATCTAGAACTATCGACTTTCACTTAATCCAATCAGGAAATCATTGGTAAATGTTAATAAATGGCCTATTTGCAATAGAAACCTAATTAACCTTTTTGTAGTGCACTGAACTGCTTTGCACCGGCAACACGGTGCGATAATTAAAGCCATATTTCTAATGGGTGACTTAGCACGAATTGATTAGCTGCATAATAGCAAGCGGAAGTCTATTTGGAAAGGTTTTACCCCCACCTCCGCCAGCATTATATACTCAATATATGTTACTCATGCCCCTATAGTTCTACGATTTAGGTTTCCTCTCAAACACGTGTGTGGATTATGCTAAACATTATTTGCGATAGGAACACATTTTTAATAAATAAGTTCTAATATATTGTGTTCAACATTTCTAGAAATGTATGAGCAAAACTATATCTTATAAACCTATTTATGTATTATGTATTTATGTATTATGTATTATGTATTAAGTGTCAACTGAAAGTGTGTTAAGAGAACTTCACTTAGACATGATCGTCATCCAGTAAGAGCCCTTTTTTGTCGAATTTGACGAGAATGAACAAACACTTGTTTAAAGGTTTTTTTTTTTTTAATTCTAAAGCTTAGGAATAAGAAATATTTATCTATAAAGCAAAAGAGTAAATTTGTTAGATAAATGAAAACTATATTATTTAATTAAATTTATTAAAATATGCTAAATATGCAACATATATGCGATATATCGATTTATGACAAAATGGCAATCGTTTTGTCATAAGTAATGAATAAAATGAATAATTATTTTGTTTATAAAAAAATTAAAAGAAATATCTACTAGAAAATATTGTATAGAAAAAACCAAACCAGTTTCAAGGCAAAAGGTTCATTGGTTTCGAACAAGTTTTGGGTACCGAGTTGAAAACTTTGAAACGCCGCTATCAGCTGTTCGGTTGTAACTAGCTTATTTATTAAGATATTACCTTTCTGGCTCAAACCTTTAGAAAATAAAGCAAAATCGATTTTTTCAAACGTCTAGGTGTATATCTCCACTTAAGGCAAAAAAAGATTTACATACATACATTACAAATACATATTATATAATAAAAAACTTGATTTTAAAATATAGCCTTGAATTTCTGTAGAATGTATTTATTGTAAATATAATTGTATATATCAATAGATAAAGATATGTGTTATTAGACAATAAAACGTAAAACTCTCATATGTATGTATATCTTACTCACCTGAAATAGTTACTTTCTCAGGTAGCGGAATAGGTTTATCTCAGACCCTTGTCAGGGATACAAAAAGTTCAACCAAAATTTCATTGACGTGACATTTTCCAAATAATCCCATACCACCCATGGTAACCTAGACCCATAAAAACATAAATAAATAAGTTTTGAATATAGAATTACGAAGTTTAAACTTTGGCTAAGGGTATTCTACAGTCATGAAGATTCGATTGTACCTTTATTGCTGGTTCCCTTCCAAGAAAAGTCCCCAATAACTGAATAACTGTTGATTACAGCCAACAATGTACCTTTTAAAAAGTCTGAAATTTATTTTCAGACTTGCCACAAAATCGCTTTAGCTGTAACAAATATTTGAACATAAATTGAACAGACCATCTATGTGTGTACATATATTGATGGACTTCTCTTATACACATTTTTAACTGATCGCAATGCTTTCTCGATTGGATTACTCCCTGCGCTCCCCAAGGTCCCGTGATCGGCATCCGTCATCTTCAGGCGGTGCTACTTTTCCTGGCCATCGTCGTCAACTACGTTGCTCGGCTCAGCGTGAGCGTGGCTGTGGTGGCCATGACGGATGCAGCTACCACCAATGTGGACTTTCCGGTGAGTCAACTTCGCATGACATAGGCGTCGCAAAAGTAATTCCCGACATCTCTACCGCAGGACTACGATTGGACTGGGGCGCAAACGTCATATATCCTGTCCAGCTTCTATTGGGGCTACATTGTCACACAATTCCCGGCCGGCTTCCTGGTGCGTCGCTTCGGAGCCAAGGCGGTGCTGCTCATCCCCACACTGGCCACGGCCGTCTTGAGTGGGCTCACGCCCTACTGCGTCGGCTGGGGCGGCTGGCAGGCCTTCTGTGTCCTACGCATCGTGGAGGGTTTTTTCCAGGGCCTAATCTTTCCATGCATACACGAGCACTTGGCCAAGTGGTCGCCGCCGGAGGATCGGAACCGCCTGGGCGCCTTCGCATACTCTGGTGCCGACTGCGGATCGGTAATCGCCATGGCCAGTAGTGGGCTCATCGCTAACGGCTCAATGGGATGGCCGGGCATATTCTATGTGTCGGCAGGCTCCTGTGGCCTGTGGTGCCTGCTCTGGCTGGCGCTTGGTGCGAACAATGCGCCCAGCAGCCGCCTGATTGGCGTCCGGGAGCGCGAGCACATTGAGCAGTCGATGAAACGGCCGGACGGATTCCATGCGCAGAAGATTCCGATCCCGTGGCGCGCCATCTGGACATCGGCGCCCTTCTACGCGCTGCTGTTTGTGCGCAGCGCCCAGGGCTGGGCCAACTCCACAATGCAGCTGCAAACGCCCTCCTACATGCACGGCGTTCTGGAGATGGACATTAAGAGCAACGCGCTCTACTCAGCCCTGCCATTCCTGGCCATGTGGTGCATGTCCTACGTATATCTGGTCTTTGCGGACGTGGCCATGTCGCGGCGTTGGATGTCACTGACTACGTTGCGCAAGTCCATCAACACCGTCTCCTACTGGGGGCCGGCGGCGGCACTCATCGGGATCGGGTTTCTGGACAAGAGCCAGACCAATCTCGCCATAGCTCTGATGACCATCAATGCGGGCCTAAACGCCGGCTCCGGCATTGGCAGCATTCTGACCATAATCGACATGTCGCCCAACCACTCAGGTATGCTGATGGCCATTGTCAATGGCATCGGCAACATATTTCCACTGCTGACACCGCTCTTGGTGGGCGTTATTGTAACCGACCAGGTGAGTGTTTGTTTTCAATTTTTCCCACTTAAATTAGGTTGGAAAGGTGGGGAAATAGCCATTCACTTCGAAGTGCCCATTCCTATTCATAATAAAATGAAAGGAAATAGCGTCTTGCTAAATAGTAAAGTAATACTGAAAATAACAATGCTAATTTATGTCACTTTTTAAAGGCCTAACCCCTCGAGCCCGCTCTAAAACGATGCTTTGGCATCTACATACAATCTAATCCGTGGTGGCTTGTTAGCTCAGCTTAATTTCCACTTAGTGCTTTGAAATACTAGATCCTATTTACTTTAATTAATTAATTTTGCGCCACTGTAGAATATCTTAGGAAATGCATGAACCTTTTGTTTGAAATAACCTCAAATGTGGATTGCTTGCCATATCTTTACTCATTTCGGGCCGGTTTCTACCCTCAATGTATAGCTTTCTGATAGCTATCGGAAAGATAATTCAGATAATTTGCTATCGTCAAGCAAAGTGATAACACTAAACGCCTGTAAGTCACTTCTTCTTCACTTGGCTATCGGAAATCAACTGTTGTTTTTCCGAACCGAAAAAGATTTGCCAGGAAGTCTGGATGCCTGTCAATGCTAGATATCACATTTCATGAAAACAAACCAAATTTTCTTAGCCGGAACTTTATCTGATCGTGAAATTTTGGCAGTGAGCGTAGAAACTGGCCCTTAGTAGTTATGCAGGTCAATAATTGGGCAGCACGCCAGTAGTTAATTAACTCACATTCTTTACCTACGTATACTTCCTATTATCGCGCTTGCTAACACCGAGTGAGTGTACTGACCGTATAACATTAACGACCAAGAAAATCATATTTAATCTTTTAACATAATCCCAATCGGTGTTGAACATAAATGTAATTTTTTCCAATGCAGGGATCCCGCAGTCAGTGGCAGATTGTGTTCGGCATGACCGCCGTGGTGTTCTTCTTCGGCAACTTGGTGTACCTCATCTGGGGCACCACGGACCAGCAGGCCTGGGATGCCGAGGATTATCTGAAGCCGCGTGATTCAGAATGCATTCAAAGTGGCCACCAAATGGATCTTAAACCCACGGCGGATACAACGAATAAGACGGATTCAAAGACAACATGATTAGCGGCACAGAATTCGGGGATTGCTGCTGGCCACGCGTCGTATGCGCAATGTGTATGGAATGGAAAGTTGATCTGGCCAGCACTGATTAAACGAATTTTGTGCCGAGAGTTTGCCATTTTAATTACAAATTCTTAAAACGTTCCGCCGCTCGCGCTTGTATTTTAATTTCTTGTTTGTACGCATTTCTGTAGCTGGCCGCGGAAATTTAATAGAAAATTCTTACTATTTCTTTGAATGAATTCATTTTCTATTTCTGGCCGCATTTGCATGCGAACGGCGCAGCGCAGAGGAGGAGAGGAGAGGAGAGCGCTGGAGAACAAGCCTAGTCAAGGCAACAAGACTCCGGCTCCGGCTCACCAGTCCAAGTCCCAGCATCCCCATCGGATCCCCATGCCCAATCCCATCTCCATCTGCATGCTTATCCTTGTCCTCGTCCTGGGCAGTCAGTCAACGCCGGGCGGCGGCAGGCAAACAACAAGAAAAAAACTTTGCACACAAATCAGAAAAATGGACACTTGGTGGAATTTATGCACGAACGCGTGCACACAGTACGTCGCATGGCCATATTCGGTACGGTCTTGCGGTGGAATTGTTTGCCGCCAGCCTGTAGAAGGCAGCAGCGCCGATGGGCCGAGGGGGTGAGCGCTCGGCCGAAAGAGGCTTATGGCCAGCAAGTGGCTGCGGCCCAGGCCAAAACCAAAACCGAAACCAAAACGAAAATGTTTTTCAATTAAAAACGTTGTGGAGCGAGCACAAAAATTCATTTGAATTGCACCATCTCTGTCCCTGTCCCTGGTCCTGATTTCCTAGGCATGGGAATACTCTCCATACGCCACCATTCCGCCAAGCCACGACGCTCCAATGACAAGTCATAAATGGCCATTCGCCCACAGAACCGGATGTATGTACTATACGTACACATCGGAGTGCGTATACGCACTATATACGTATACGCGTATACGGGCGACTAAGGAGCAGATGATACACCTGAAGCGAATTTTTGGGATTCATTGTATTCAGGGGAAATCAATGGATGCACTTTACCAATATTTTTGATTATCTTTAAATTAACCAAGAATAATTAGAACAAATACTGGATCTATAGAATAATATGCTATATAACTACTTTACTAAAGTCTCCAAACCTTTTTCATGTGAGAACGGGTGGCTATCAACAGAAAGTCTGGTAATTACTTGATTGGTAAGCGACATTGTAAACATCTTATAGTATGTATGTAGTACCTGGCGAAAGAGACACTCCTCAGACTATGAATATGGATAGATCGACTCGTCTGGTGGCGCCAATTAATAGCTATTCAAATATTGTAAAACAAATGACATGTGATTACTTAGCCCTTCGACAAAGGTATACTTGAATATTGAATGGCTTGAATGACAGACTCAAAGTCAAGACGATATTAATGATATGACCGCAAGGGTTTCGATCTGAATAGAATCGCAACTTAAGTGCACTTTATTATTCAGTGGCTGGAGGGCAGAGAACTGAATGTGCAGTTCAATGGATTCAATTTGGAAAATTAATGATGATGTCGTGCGGTCAGAGGACCCTAGCAATTAGATGCGTCAATACATAAATTGTTGGTTTACGATACATGTAATCTGGTTTCTTGGCGTGCATAGCAAAATTATAATTGAGCCAGCTGGCGGCCGGCTCTGGAACAATGGATCTGGGGAACTAGGGAGCTGCACGCTGATGTATTTACGGTCCAGTCCAGGCAGTTCGTCTCAACATGTGCGTGCAAGAACAAAGTGGACATCAAGTGACGTCAAGCACAGCGATTGCTTGAAATTAAATTTATGCTCCACGCTTTCAATTGGGGCCCAGACCGGCTGGGCGGACGACACAACAATAGCTGGAAATTAACAGCCACAAAAGAGACATTCGGCTTGTGGCCTACACAATATGGCCAGCTCCGGCTACGGCTCCGCCCCTGGCCCAGGACCTGGCTTTGACTCTGCCTCCATTCTCCATGCCGCCCAAGTCAGGGCCCGGGTCCGGCTCCGGCTCCGGCTCCGGCTTCTACTCTGGCTTCGGCTCAGTTGCCCTGCCTCCGGGCGTAATAAGTCAATGTCATGTGTGGGGAGTGCTGTGCTGTCGCTGACACCGGAATTCGTTCACGTTTTTTGGGTATTTTCTCCGCCGGAGTGCACGCTTAATTAATATTGCATAAGCGCAGGCGCCGAGTCCAATCCGTTCGCAGCTGTTGCTCGCTGCCCCATAATTATGGCCGGTCTCCGGTCCTGCTCCTCTGCTGCTGGCACGTTATTGTCCTGCCCACGAGCGTTGGAAATTTATGCATCGCTTTCTTTTGTGCCCGGCTCCCGAAGCGCTTTCATGTTTATCGACTGCATTGAGTGATGTTGTTTTTGCCCCGCTGCAAAAAGGACAAAATGCCCATCAGCGGAAAAAAGGCAAATATTGGTCAATTTACAGCCTGGTATGTACATATATGGACATGCTTAAATGACCCTTTTGCATTTGTTCTGGATTAACTTTGGGGTATTTACCCGTGTCCGTACCGTACCCCATCCAAATCCCAATTTACTTGAAGTTTTTTTTGAGGAACGAGAGGATTGTTTGCATTTTGGCACCTAATGTATTTTTTGATTTTATAATATATATGAATGCTCATTTAATGATATCAATTTTATAACGATTAATTCAAACATAGGTATTACCTTTACCTATAACCTAATCCTTGGTGACGTGGAGAGTATTGACCTGATAGGTAAGCTCAATTTCCACGTAGCGAGTAGAAATACTAGAACTACGCGCCTACTAACACCTAACCCTACAAGTACGTGCTTGTTGTCGCAAGGACCACTTGAGTGTACTCCGTAGTGCATCTATGTCCAAATTAACCACTATTACTATTGCTACTTCTTTTTTTTTGTTTTACTTTTTTTTGTATGCCAGGATTCAGAATCTTCCGAAGTTAGCAATATAAGGAGAGCGCTCTTTATGGTCCGGTATTTTTTAAAAGGTAAATTATTATGTGTGTAGTAAATTTTAATGATAAGCATGGGAGTTATTAGTAATTGAGTAATTAAAATTTATTAATTTTTTCGTATATAATACAAATAGAATAACTATTTATATCTCAGGTTAACGAGTTTACTATGTCAAGTATCATATTATTTTCGTAATAATATGTTGATCGTTAATGTGGCAGCTATCTCAGAACAATAATATTCATATTTCGGTCGGAGATGCTTTCAATACTCCGTTGCAAGGTTCTGACTAAAATTATAATACCCTGCAAGGGCATAAACATTAAATGATGGCATGGAAGCAGGAATTTTCATATTATATAGTGTTCAGTGGTCCGCACGGCCCTATTGCGCATAACAAGCGCACTATCAACAATCGTGAAACTTCGGCAAGTGTCTTCGGAATGATGGAAAACATTACTGCACTGGAACAAATAGCAAAGGAAAGGTTTCGTCACATAAGAACGATCCCTTAAACCAAGTTGTACAATAATTTGTTCTTGTTTATAGGTACTCCATTGGCAAAGAACAAGCGAAAAATAAGGATATTTTATTCCTTATGGTATTGATTTCTAGCTTTGCTTTTAAAAACATGTTTTGTTTCATTCCTTAGGATCCGAAAAAGAAAGAGCGCAAAACTATGAGAGGGGCGAAAACAACACCCTTTCAATGTTGCACTTTATCTTTTTGACTATTTAGGACTTTTAAAAAATAACAAAGTAAATTAGATTCTATTATAAGTAACTATTACATTAACTATGGTGATTAAACTGAGGAAGATAACAGCTTAACAGCTTTTCTTATTTTATTTGTACATTAAACCCAGGAAACCGATTAGGATCTTAGATAATTAAATACATTTTATGGGAAAACTTAAAAATTTTAATTTCCTCTAGACATTTTTCATTGGGGTACAGCAACTCCGAGGGAACCAGTGCGAGTCATAAATAATTCAATAAACTTCATTGAGAAAGAATATTTTAGCTTTTACCATCTTTTTTAGCTCATACCATTTAGATTTTTATTACATAAGAGAAAAACAGTATATTGTGTCTCAAGTAATATGAAATATCGAAGTTATGCCAATTTCAGACATTTTTCCTGATATTGTGGTCGATTATTATAAATTAACACCTGTAATATAAAATCATACACAATTACAATATACATTTATTTATTTCATCTATCTGTTCCTACTCGAATAATTAATCCAAAATCTTATAGCGTCTGTTTTTATTGAAGACTCTGTAAAACTTGTATGCACACTTATTAAGTGTAAGTATATACATTTGTAAGTGAGAAAGACAAACCTATTGTTGCTCTTCCTATGTAGTTGCAGTTTATGTAAAAATGAGATTTACGATACAGCAGTTATTATTGGTGAAAATTAAATTGAAGTGAAAACTGAAAAACAACATAGTTTTAAAATAAAGTGGATGTCAGACAGCGACTAACGAGAAATCTATTCATATTAATAATGCACAAAGCAAGCAGTGATATGGAATCGCTCGGACTAGATTTGTAATCCAAAAAGGATGCCTCGCCCTTCGGCTTGCGAGTCAGCTTCAAAGCTTTTGGAATATTTAAAAGGTATTTAATACATTATTCTTTATGCTCGGCTGGCTTTAATCAGTGTTGTCTCTGACACCGTTTTGTTTGAGTTTGCATTTGCATTTACATTTGAATTCCACTCTCACTGCATCCATTTGTCTCTGTCTCTGTCTCCGGCCCAGTCCGGTTGCCCCGGCAACCCCTCTAGCCACGGAATCGACGTTGTCTGACCTTGTTTCTGGGTCTGAGTCTGTTGCCACCTTTGCCCATATGGCTTACATGGATGAGTGCAGCAGATCGTTGCCCAGCCGTGTTGGAAAGAAAACACTTTTGCTATTGTTAATGCTCCGACTGCAAATTCTGTCGACTTGTCGCTATCGTTGCCGTTGTCGTTGGCAGCTTGGCAACCGGAGTGCTGGGAGGAATTTTTAGAATTCATTGAATTTTAAAACATAACAATAAAGCACTCAAGATGTGCGATGTGCGATGTGCCAAAGCAAGCCAAAGGTATGCCAGGCGCACGCTGCAGCCCATGAAAATGGGAGAGTTTGTATATACATATGTATGTATATATACATATGTATGTAGAACGTACGTACTAAGTGTACTCTGTCGTTGGCGGCGCAGGCAACGAGCTTGAAAATTGCGCGGAAATTTTCAGCAAGTTTTCCTCGCTGGGGGGAAATCACATTTGTAATGAATTGCAGCTGTTGCATAGATGCTGCAGCGAGGAATGCTTTGCCAGGATTTGCGATTCATTGGCGTGTGTATCCTGCTGCCACGAGTGTGTGTGTGTGTGCGGGTGCGTGTCTTGCGTTTGCTAAATTTTTTTTTGCAAATTTAATTCGCGGCTATAAACGCATTAACAGCTGAACCGAACCGAACTCAGCAGAGCTGAGCTGATCCGCACCTCCTACTTCCTTCGCAGCAGCTTCAATTTATTCCAAGCACCAGAAACCCCCCTGCCAAACACAACCCAAGCAGCCCTCCTTTTTCACCTGGGACCCAAATACGTTTACAGCAATAAACGTGTTGATTTATTGATTTTGCACGTCGCATAATTTACTTTACCTGCATGATGGCATCAAAAAAGGGGGCGACAACAACAACGGGCGACAAGTGGAGACCCGGCAGCAATGACAGCGACGACGACAACGACAACGACAACGACAACAGTGACGCGCTGGGCAAATAAAAATCCTGGGCTCCTGTTTATTTCTCAGCTTGTGCGAACGTGTGTTGCTTGCATTTTGCATTTTCCATTTGCCATTTGCCATTTCACT
Source organism: Drosophila parvula (assembly GCA_018904695.1). NCBI lineage: Eukaryota > Metazoa > Arthropoda > Insecta > Diptera > Drosophilidae > Drosophila > Drosophila parvula. The sequence goes on from JAEIIG010031453.1 coordinate 12,414, forward strand.
TTCTTTTTTTTTTGTTGGTGGTGGTATGATTGTATATCTTGTTGTCAACTCTCGTGGCACTCCCCCTCGCCGCTCTCCGGCGCCCGTCTACTGCCAGCCTGATTGTCATCTTGCTACCGACCCCCAACCCCTCCCCCCACCGGTTTGTTAAGCTGGAGTTGCTACTTTTTTGCACCTACCTTTATCTGATGGTAGCAGCAACACACACTAACAGCAGCAGCACCGAAAGCGACGGCAACAATGGCCAGGCAGACGCCATGCCGTGCGCCATTTTCGAGTTGTTTCTTGCAACGGAAACGGGAGCGGTTTTCGTATGCATGTGTGCGTCCACCAGCACAAACAAACAGCCGTGTGTGTGCGCGCTCCATGCATCTGTGTGCGGTACCGTGACGCCAGCCCAAAACACCCGCACCCGCACCCGCGCCCCTTCCTTCCATAGACGCCTCCTTTTAGGTGCCGACAATATGAAATGTGTGGCTGCGACTCTGGCAGATTTCTTGTATGCCTGCTGATTCGCTTACAGGGACTGCCAAAAGTGTGTTTTCTGCTCTTTGAAAATGTGGCTACCACCATGAATAATGTGTCCATAGTTCACATATTTTCTGCGTTTGTAAATACACATTCGCTTGAGTAACAATCAGTGGTTACTAACCGCAGAAACCATAGTGAAGCGGAAATCAATTAAATAATATTCAACATTTACCGAACAAGAAAGGAAGCGAGGTCCGGGGGAAGCTGAGGCTCGTATTCGGTAGCGGCATACAGTCTGCCTTTAAATAAATACTAACAAATTATAATTATGTTGGCCCGTTTCTTAAGCCGATCCCTTTTGTTTTGTCGATTTTATTTCAATTTTTATTTTGTCAACGTTGCTTTCTATCCTATACTTAATCGCAGAGTGACCGTACTCTGATATTCTTTTAATCCTAATGTGACTTTGTTTATCCTATTTACATATCTGTTTGTTTAAAATAAAATCATAAATATTAAAATTCACATTGTATAGTCAAATAATAATACAGCGATAAAACCAAAACAGAAATGCCGATTATTTAAAAGTAGTTATCCAATCAATGCTTAAAATTATATATTATACAGACAGCAAATATACATAAAAGCAGCATTTATTTTTTTATTTCTCATATTATCATAGTATTTTTCTTAGAGCTTATATCGTCCGATCTGGCCTGCATTAGAAAGTATACTATTATTTTATTAGTTTTATACAGATAGTTCTAAAATTGAGATGCTAGTTTGCGTAAAGACAGACGGACATGGCCAAATCGAATCGTCTGTTGATGCTTCTCAGGTCATTTACTACCTTACATTAAGTGCCACTGCGTTGCTAACTTTTTAAGATCATATCATTATAAACATCAGTAAACTTTAATGAATTTGCGATAAAATTAAGATTAAAATAATATTCCAACATCTGGGATCAATTATTCAAATTACCGACAAGGACACAGCTATATTGAAATCAGCTCAACACATTTGTTTTTTTTTTTATTAATACATTGTTTATATTTTGGTGAATACAGTTATGAAATATGCCCAAAAACGGTAAAGTTTTCAATGGGCGATAGACTATATTCAAAAAACTAAAATAGAAGAATCTGATTTTATATTTTATAGAATAAAAAGCGATAAGAAACAAGCTTAAGATCAAGATAGAACGTCTTGGTCTCAAATTTGTGGCTGCACGAGCCCTCTATTTTTGGTAACTACTGTTCCGGGCAGGGACTTTGTGATCCCGATGATTGTTTATGTGCTTGCTGCTGCATACATTTGCTCCAGCCACCTGCCGTCCCATTCTCCACACTCAATGAACCGCTCGATTTTGCTGAGTACGAGGGTATGTTAAATAAATTTGCATACTTTAGTTCATAGTTAGTTTGGCAAATGCTCGATTTTCTATGCAGAAGTGCAGCTTCGATGATAAAAAAGGGAAACGAATTACGATGCCAGAAGGAAGAATGGAGACAACAGGAAAATTAAGCTGCGGAATTGCTCGAAAGTTGTGTTTAATGTGAATGTGTTCGTTCGAATGTGGCTCGGGACGTGGCAGCATGCTAATGAAGCATTTGTTTTACCCAATTTTCCCTTAGCTTCTTGTCTTATGAGTCACCTAAAGTTGGGGAAAAACTGGAACTGGGTGACTGGAACTTGATTTATAATGCAGCAAAGTGTGGGCATCTTTTTTTGACGACCCAAATCTAAGCATCCTGCAACTCTTTCCCCGGAAATCTCGCTTTGTTTTTGTGTTCACGGTCTTAATGGCGCATTTAAGCGCAACCGCAGCCCGTAACAACATCAACTGTAACAATCCTGACTTGCATGTATGCACTTTATGTACTGGCCATGTGTGTGCCGGGATACAGGACACGGGTGGCAGCGTGTGTGCCAGGGTAGCTGTGCGGCTTGTTTGCAGGAACAGCCACGGTTTGGGCCACGCCGTCGTTTTGGTTAAAATGCCGAGACACACGCTTGCGCAAAATTTTATGATAGTATTTCGGTGTAATGGCTTACCGCATTGTAGCTTCTCCCACTGCTGCTGCTGCTGCTGCTGCCGCGGCTGCTACTGCCTGTTTCTGTAATCTAGTGCTGAAATATGGTTTTAAGGTAGATTCAAGGCAATTTACCATATTGGCCGCAATACAATTTCCGCTGAGCAACACCAACAGCAGCGGCAGAGCGACGGCAACTGCCGCATAAGGCCACATAAATAGCCAAAAGCAGCAACAACAACCACAGAAGGATAACAACTGCAATGGCAGGGACATGTGTATTTAAATTCGCTGCGGCTTATGTTATTTGTCTTTGCGTTGCTTATTGTTGTTATTATCATAGCAGCGCTGCAGCAACAACGAAAACAAGCAGAGCAATTTACTTATGATAATAAGCGCCAGATATATGCGAATATGCGTTTATAATACCTTAATCTGTCGTCTGTAATTCTTTCCAAAAGCATGCGATATTTGGGAAGCCGTAGGGGTGTTAGGGGGCGCTGTGGACCTACGAATACCTCTCGGATACGAGGAACACTAAATGTAAATACAAATATACATATATGTAGTAATGTAGCGCCTAATTATTTTAAAGTTTTATCTGTGCATCTTTATAAATTTAGTATGTATATGTATATAAATTGAACTAAAAATGTATCCTCACAGAGCAATATGAAACTTTAGTCATCGTATTTTTATATCCCTGGGCAGATTTTGAATAAAAATAATTCGGAGCAGATAACTATATCCTTTAGCTTTTATAGAAAAGATAGGCTAACTTTGAAGATAGCTGCACACAACTTTAGAAACTTGAGACATATCTTCTTTCAACACAGTACAGAAAATTTCCTCAAAATCTGATTACGACTTCCTATGTGGAACATATATATTTGAGTTGCTTTTGTTAAGGATCTACGACAGTTTATGCGATCTTTGACTCTTCAAAATACAAATAGTTTACGATATCGACGGCAACTAATTGCCAATTTAACATATCCAAGACTAGACTTGACTTGTCTACTTGATAAAAAAATGAACAAATTAATAACGCTGAATTTTCACAAATGGAAACGTTTGATTAACACGGAAAAGAAGAAAACCTCCTAAACTGAGCGCAAACATGGCTCTACAAAAAATGTTTTAAGGACTGATAATACAACAAGTGCAAGCATCTCTCAGAAATGCTCTAACGAAGGCTAATAATATTCTTAACCTATTTTATACAAATATCACAATGGGTGTCAGCGGTTAAAAAGATGTCATCCCATTAAAAGATCCATTGATCGGCGTTGGGCGGCGTGCTCAGCGTCAGCTATTGCTGGAAAAGCTGACCAAGCTCGTTCTATTCTTGTTGGTAATCGCACATATGTATGTATTTTTATGCTTTTTAAAGCCACGCTCGACTGGTTCGCTGGAAGAAAATTGTTTAA
>JAEIIG010031454.1:0-41797 GCA_018904695.1 Drosophila parvula
AAGTTGATGTTATATTTTATTTGGAGAAACATAAAATTGTAAGTTGTCTTTGCTGATTCGCCGAAATATCTCTTGAATATTCCCAAAATACATGTCCATCTAAAGTTAAATTTAGAACTCTTTGGTAACTAGGTCACCAAGTTATATGGTATTTTTACAGCATTTACAAAGACTCGTTCATTTTTATAAAGTTTTGATACAAATTTAAAGGGTATTAAAGAGCTTTAAATTTATTAATGTAACGTACAAGTCATTAATTTTTAAAGAACAAAAGTTCTATTTATTTGAAAGTCCTGATCAGAAATTATAATTGGTTTTCCCATTCATTCAGCTTACAGAAAACCAAACAAAGAAACCCTATTCATATTTTAAAGATTCGTTTTTCAAGCTCGAGTTCATCCAAGCACGTGTCTCCCGTAATTCCCGCTGATTCACGTCAGCTGGACTCGTTTTTACGGCATGAGTGTCCGTGCCCAGGCTGGGACCCAGACCCCAGCTGGGAACAGTGCGCGCCAAAAGTTGGCCAACTGCCCGTTGCTACTACGACGCTTTAAGGTTGAAGCACTCCGACTTGGCAGACTCTGGCAAACGTGTTTCAATATTTGTCACTCGTTTCATTATTGTATTTGTGATAATGAGAAAGGCAAAATAAAGGGGGACCGTAAAACAATCAAACACCTGACCGCGCGACTCTTAAATGTTTTACAATCATTTTGTATATCGCGCACACACGTTTCCTTAATCGCGCCGCACTCGAAGTGAGTGTATTTGGTTTACTTTGTTGTCATCGCTGCCGCTAAATCAGCTGTTTGCAGCAATCACAACAATAATAGCAATAACAACAAGTGAACAGCGGCCGAGCCACAAGCGTTTTGCAAATCAACATCGTTGTTTATGACCGAGAGTTGAGCGCTTTTCGGAATCAGTTTCAGTACCGCTTTGTCCGTTCGCGTTTGCGTGCTCGGGTCTTCTCTCCGCTTTTTTCCCTCTGCATCAGCTGTTCGGCAGTATTCCGGTACTACTCAGTATTCATTACCCTGTACTTAGTTTTAAAAGTTCTCAAAGAAGAACGTGCCAAGACAGAGCGAAGATTGGCATGTGAGTAGCGCGAAGAGTGGAGAGTAGAGAAAGAAGAGTGGGGAGTGAAGAGTGGAGAGTGCAGTGTGAAGAGTGGAGAGTGCAGAGTGCATAGTGCAGAATGCGCTGTAGAGGTGGAGTTGAGAGGGCTTAAAAGTCAGGTCCGACCCACCATAATTCCCCCGTCATTTTTGGGCTTTCAGTTTGAGTTGTTTTTTTTTGGCCCCGCGAAAATCCCCATGAAAAGTGTACGTGCGTGTTATTGGCGGCGTGGGCCGGGGCGGTTAAAAGTCAATTTCCGATGCCCAGACAGTTTGGGAAGTTATTTACGTTGATTCGGAGACCCAACTAAGCTGCACTGAGCGAAAAATAAAGCAGAAAGAATGAGCTAATAATATAAAATAAACTATTGATAAGGTTAACTGTGTGTATTGCAATGTGTTGGGAAAATATACCCATAATTTATTAAGTTCTTGCTTTTTATACAATTTCCTGCGACGCATACTAGTTTTTAAAAACAAAGAAAACTGAATGTAAAGTGCCATACAAAACAAAGAATAACAATGAATAATTTAAACACAACAATACAACTTTTTTACAATAAGGACAATACTTTTCATCAATCATTTTGTGAAATTTTTGTTGATTGCTGTTGTTAATTTTCTTGGTTGTTGTAAATTAGTAAAAGAAACATAAGAATTGCTGCCAAGTCTAACATTTATTTAATTTATTTTTGTTTAGCCTATAAATGAGTATAAAGTGAATGCCACATTAAAAAGTGTACAGTACGCACAGTAATATTGTAACAAAACGCCAAAATAATCTAGAATTGGAAAACAATCGATTTGTATCGATTTAAAATCTATTTATTATGGAAAACTTGGTATTGCTATTTGATTATTTAATAACTATATTTAAAGAGAATACTACATTGAAATTGTATGACCTATAGAAAGAAATTGTGATAAAAAGGCAAAGCGATGTAGAACTTGAAAAATATCGATGTTTATCGAGTTAAACTCGATGTTTTTTTTCTGTAGAAAACTTGGAGATTTTAAATGTTATCCATTTAAAATCAATTTTACATTTTTATTAAGACTTGTACAATGTTGCTACATTTCTGTCCCATAATTAAATTAAGTAATATTTATTTTAAAATAATTTCCATTATCTGGATATTGATTACTGGTAGTTATGGTAGTTGAAAACTGTTTTCTGAGTGTAGTACTTAATGTAATGCCAGCTTATGCCCACCAACTGAATTCTCATCACTTTTAAACTGGCTAAGATCCGTCAAAAAAGGACTTAAATGAATAAATTTAACGAGTATAAAATATTTAAAATGTTAATCAACAATTTAATGCCGAACCTTGGGCAGTATTTTATTCTCAGTGCAGTGCCGGCGTCTAGAATCCGTCTTATCATTGATTTCCAGTGAAATACCGCTCCATTTACGAGTATTTATCTGGCCAAAGAGACCCACCCACCCACCTTCCGCCAAGAGAGGTTAGACGTTGGGCAACCATCGGCGATGACGCTAATCTTGAGTGTTTCGACGCAAATAAAAACAATACAAAAATTCCTGCGATTCAAACTTCTTCAGAGCGTTGAAGAACCTTTTCAAGGCAGCAGAATCTTAATTGTCTCTGCTCGAGCGATGGCCTCCAAGTGTGCGAAAGCCGGGGCGCACTTGAAAACGCAAATTGATTCAAATGCAGTGATTATCAATTTTTAAATCCATTAAATACGATCTAATTACGATATGGAAATGAGGAAAAACGGTTGGCCAATCGGTCACGGCACGTCGTCACGTGGGAAAAACAATTTTATTTCCGCGAGCTAATGGCATTAAGCCAGGGCCAATAGTGCATTTTTCGCACGTGCCAGCCAAAACAAATACTATCAGTGAGAATGAGAATGAAACCGAAATCCAAATCGGAATCCGAACAACCGGAATACCCGGGCATTCCAATTTGGCAATCCACTCAATTTATTTGGCGGCACTCGCAGTCAAAGTCAGTCATCTGTCGCTGATTGCATTTTCCCCAACAGCCAAAGCCAAAGCCAAAGCCCAAAGCCAAGCCCAAAGCTGATGCAGATGCTAAAACTAAAGCTGAAACTAAAGCTAAAATAACTGAAAATGCGGAATAGTGCGGCGGCAACAAGTGGCCGTGAGGGTGAATTTCGTGCTTAAATTTGATTCAATGGCTTTATTAAAGCATTGGTTTGGGCGAGTGGGCATTCGCAAATTGCAGTGTCACAACAGCGGCTGATGGAAAATTCGCGTGTAATCACCCACAACAGTCAACAAGCTAATTAAGGCGTATTAATATCGGGGATTGCGTTTGTTTGCTTCAACCGAAAACCACATCGTATTATTCGTTAAAAGCTGAAATTAAATCAAGGCAAAGGGAGGGAAATCCAAACATGATTTTTAGTGGCTCCTATAGATGGGTATATTGTGATGAGTATAATGATTTATGGCGTTTTTGCTCATTTATAATATTGACAGTGAAACAAAAAAAACAACGTTTTATGGAGTTAGTTACTCCATTTTCATACTTTATGGGTGCATAAATTTGGTGGTTTGTTTTTCCAAGTAATTCCAGCTGTTAGACATGCAAATATTTTAAGTGGAACATCACGTATTAAAGTGATAAATTATCCATAGCTTCAACGAGGGTTTAACACACACTCCACCTGGCTGGAAAAAAAAGTTGACTATTTAATCAGCTGTTTTAGCTCAACTTTTCTACATTTTAAACTCATTAGGGCGTTCTTTTGAGGGATTTAAACTACAGTTTTTTTCCAAGTTCAGGGTCAGAGAACAATAACCACATTATTTACATAATTTTCCCTTAATCTGCCGGCAGCCTTGAACAGGAATATTTTGTGTGCAGAGACCACAACAAACATGTATCTTCATGGCCCGATTAGGGGGCGACAGAAATTTAATTCAATTTGTAGTATATTCCTGCGAATAACCTGTGCAATTTCTGTTTTTTTTTTTTTTGCAGAACTCTTTGCGGGAATTGAACTTTAAACAAACCACGACTGCTGCAGGGTTGACCGAGCTGAGAACAGAGAGCAATTATATCCACCCAGCAATTCAACGACACCACCGATCACGGCAATCGCTGCCACAGCACAACCGCCCAGAATTTACAGTTGCAGAGCAACCTTTGACCCTCCACCAGCACCACCCATTGGATGGATCTGAAGCACAGCGCCACCGGTGCCGTCGAAAGTACCGAAACCTATATAGTAACCAGCAAATCCACAGACATGATTACGCCCAAGGACAAGGAGGGCAAGGCGGTTAAGGTGGGCGTGGCGAATGCCCCGGCCGAAGGTGAGTTATTCCATCAACTTATTTTGGGGGCAACCTACAGTTTGGGGTTTAAATAGATTACATTTTGTACATTTACTAACATTAGTTTTCATTATAATTGATATTCTCAATGGTTTCTGTTACGTTTTGTTCACTTTAAAGGGGACTTTGTTGTATTTTAATTTATGAAAACAAGATCTTTAGACTTGGCTAGCTTTTGTTTTTGAACTGTGCATAAAATCGCAAATAATACAATCAATTTGAAACGTGACAAAGTGATCAATCCCAATAGATATGCTTAGCTTCATCTCCGGGTTTCTATTTAAATATTATTAAATGACATACCAAAGAGATCACTAACATTATTTATATGAAAATAAGTAGTGCAATCTTTTGTCAAAAGGGAACAGAAATAGGTTACTAAATCGCACAGCTCCCTATCAACATTAATAGTTAGTTAGTTAATATTTTAATCTGTTGCGCATGAGCACTTGAATCTGTCAAAAATATTTGATTTCGTTCTGCCACATATGATTTTACATTAAGGTGATTAAATATCAGATTCGAATCGCATAGCTATAATTAAAATGATTAAGATACTAATGGAATGGATTGAAATAACTGAGGTGGCAACATGAAACTGATATGGTTATGCCATTATCTTTTTTTATAAAGAGCGGTTAAGTAACTCCACATATGTATGTGATTAACTCTAACAAGTTGGCTAATGCTCTCCGTGGTTACTCCGCTGAGTTCCTGAGACCCTGTTTGAATTATGTTTTGTGTTAGATTATCTAAACACACGCCTAGTTTGCGTTTCCAAGCCGTGTACAACATGTATAGCTGCATTACAGCTCTATGGGCACATGCACTTTGCATGTCAGACATGAGCGCGCCACCATTTTGGCTTAACTGCACCTCAAGGTAGGCAATAGTTTCGCTGTGTTTGTGTTTGGGCCTGTGGGCGGGTGTGTTTGGATGCGACTGAGGCGCAGAGTGAGTGTGCACACCCACAGCGGCTGCCATTTGTATTCAGTGCAATCCCAGCACCGCAGAACCACACACATAAATGCACTTGGCAAAAGCCTGCCAAAGCCACAGTGCTGCACATTCACTTAAATGCATACACAGAGGAAAATGGAATTACTTCACCTTGAAAGATATTTTGTAGATACCTTATTTGTTGATCCTTATTTTGTTCTTTAAAAAGTGAATGCAATGAATTAATAAGAAAGCAAAATAAAAATTAATATCTCTGCAGAAGGTCATAACTTTAGCTAGAAGCTTGAAGAAAAACTTATTTTTGATTAGGTTGAACATCAGCCGACTTGATCTAGAGCATGCTTGCTAATTTGTCTGTACTAATTTGTCTTTCTGTGAAAATTTGTCTTTGTCTTTAAACGTTTTCCAAATATAATATTGTGACATATTATTAATTCTTTTATATTAATTCTACAATGAATAACTCTTTTAAAATCTTTTCTTCTAAAAGATAACTATCCATTCCATTTAAAAACAAAACAAAAAGTATTTCCTGTGCACACAGTAAACATATGCATGTGCATTCTACCTCCATGTGTTTGTGCATACCTGTGTATTTTAAACTATATATAAAAAAATAAAACACACAAATAAAAAACGGCATCAAAGCGTTTTGTACTTTCAATGCCATGCAAGCCAAAAAGTTAGTGACGTCGCTTCTGAATTGTCACAAATCGGAACAAAAAATGGATGGATATAAATAGCAGCCGAGCCAATGCACACGACATCCAATGCATGAAATAAATACGAGTATATAGCCGAATGCGCTTAAACAAGCCATTTTAATTTCGACCTGGGATTATATGGAAGCGCAAACATTTATTTAATCATATACTCGTATATTTGTTAGTGTCTCAGGGACACACAAATGTCTCCCATGTGGCAAGCGAATGTCATGAGTGCATTTATCTGTGTTTAAAGCTAGTTTTCCACTTCATTTGAATAGAAGTTACAGTTCTTACCTACATATATCCATTTAGCTGCTTAGTATGCAAGGAAATAAATGGTAGAATCGAAGGACCTTTGAAAATCCTTGCACGTCGTTCGATTGGTAATGAACGCCATTAATCGAACTCTTGAGCATTGATTTCTACTAGAACCGAATCATTTCCAAATGCCAAATAGGGCTATTTATAATGTTTAAATGAAACGGAATTTGATTTAACAGGTTCTAAGGCAATACTTTTTTGTATAAGCCAATTAAATCCTATTTATACAGAATAAATCAAGAAAAGAATACTACAACGACCCTACATTGTTGCTGCTCTTGTGTAAAACTCAATAGTTTGATAGAAAAAAAACCCTTCCAATTAATTATAAAAATATTGCAGTGTCATAACCCCCCAAGAGGACATTATGGCACGCTCGCCTACACAATAGTCTCTGAAATTACACCAGTGAGTAAACATAAAAATGATTAAACAGCCCAAAAAGCGGATTTAAAAAATAAATAATAATATAGAAATAATAACACTGATGTGTATTGCTGGCACCTACATAGGGCCCAACAGTCTGACAAAAATGAACTTCAATAAAGTGCAGTGTCATAGCTCCTTATGCGGACTTAAATAATTTATTATATACTTTCATATATTATTAAAAATATTCTTGAATAATCTTCTTAATTATATTAAGGCAATGCATTATTGCTCGTTGCATTTAGCTTACTTTTCCTCATCTAACTATTGAGTTAGATGAAATATTTCCAATTAGTAAAATCAATAGGCCAGTGTCATATCCCCATAGGCGCATTTGGACAAAAAGCAGACTTTTTCATTAAAAGGAATCCAATTTCGAACAGAACCCTTTACCAAACTATAAAAGAATCGCTGAATATTAAGGCTACCATAGACATTGCCTACACAATGTCCGTGTCATTGCGTTTTTAGCTGTTGTTGAGTCCCAAACTTTCGGCAATCAATGCCTTCCTTAAATTGCGACCTTGAGCGGCAGAGGGGGCAACGATGAAATCCCTTTAAGGCCAGGCAATCACTAACAAAAGGGCGAAGGGTGGAAAACGTATTATGATAATGGGTCGAGGGCGGGCACAACCATTTGTATGAATATCGGCTCGGTTATATGAAGAGTGTTATCCCCGAGTAAGTAGTGAGTAAGTAGTGTTACAAGGCAGTGTAAGCCTGTCCCTAATCCGGTTAATCCTGGTGCAGCTACATGGGGTCCTCTCCTCCGGCTCAGGACGGGAAGCCTTGAGCCGTTCCTCAAGCCTTCCGCTGAAGTGGCTTTCACCTGAACGCATTCTATTTCCATTTTTTTGCAGGCTACAAAGTCTACGCCCGTCGCTGGGCGGTGCTCATTCTCTTTGTGTTCTATTCATCCTCGAATGCCATGCAGTGGATACAATACACCATCATCAACAACATAATAACACGGTGAGTGAGCCAGCGAGGGGTGCTCTGGCAATTCCGGCGATTTTGCATCACGGAATGGTGCCTCACATTTCATTAAAAGTTTTCATAAAGCTCATTAAACAGCTTGACTGGGAAGGGGCCCGCGGTGGGCCCAAATGAATGGGGTTGAATAAATTAACTTCCGGCAATCCTACCGCCCGCCCGCCAGTCAAGTGCACAACCGTCGGGGAATCCCCACTCTAATGGTGTCTCTCCTCTTGTTCCCCCACAGCTACTATGGCATCAGCGATAAATGGGTGGACTGGACGTCCATGATTTATATGATCCTTTACATACCGCTCATCTTTCCCGGCAGTTGGTTCTTGGACAAAGTGGTAAGTTGAGTCTTTAAGTGACGTAAAAAACAAATAGAAAAAGCGTAAATAATGAGCAAATACCCCGAATTGATTAGGTAACTCGAGTCAGCAGAGAATGCTTACATTTTCCTATAAAGGATATGCAATTTCGCTTATTAAACATGACTATAATTATATTTATTAATCAGATTGTAGAAAAGGAGATAAAGGCTCATTTCCCATGATTAATAAGCTTTCATTGTTTTATTTCTGCCTCCCTTACAGGGCCTTCGTATAACCGCCCTGGTTGGCATCGTGGGCACCTGTGTGGGCGCCTGGATCAAGGTCTTCTCTGTGGATCCATCTCTCTTTTACGTGGGCTTCATTGGCCAGGCGATCGTGGCCCTGGCCCAGGTCTGCATCCTGTCACTGCCCGCCCGCCTGGCGGCCGTATGGTTCGGTCCCGACCAGGTGTCGTCCGCCACCAGCGTGGGAGTGTTCGGCAATCAGGTGAGTGGGAGGGTGTGGAAGGGGAGCTGGCACACACAACCGGCAACAAGCATACGCCACGTTGCACTTACTTGCGTTATTGATGGCCAATTGCCATGTTAGCCTGCTCCGACATTGTCTTGTGAGTTAGTGAGCCGTTGAATTTGCATTAACATAGAAAAGGCTGCCGCTGCTGCAAGCCTTTCCAGCTCGCCAGATTGATGCACTAAGGACGAATCAGGACGTAGGGCAAATGGGAACGTGAGCCCAGGCCCACATCCGGTGGGCGGAAGTGGCCTGCTCTGACATTTCGCTCTACACGGCTGCTGCTGCTGCTGGCCAAGGCAATCATGAAATTGCCCAGAAAAGAATTCGTGAAGTTAAACAAAACTGACAACGACAGGGCCGACCCACTGCCACGCCCCCTTTCGCCCCAATGGCTCCAAAAGGGTAATGCATGCGAAAAGGCTCTTTGAGTGGATTCAATTTGGCGCACTGCATCCGCATCTGGGCTAGGTTCAATTTATTCAGCAGCGGCAAACAAAACGGAATGACCTCTCCGAAATTCAGCAGCGCCTAAGTGATTGCCTCGATGGCTACCTTCTACGGTCGCTGGACAATTGAAATGTCGACGAGGTGGCGGAGGAGCGGAGAATTAAATCTGGGACGAGGTGTCGAGCATTATGCGGTTCCAACTGCTCGGACACACACACGGCAAGAGTCAGGCCAACAAGTTGATTATTTAATTCTTGAGAATTGAGGAACCGCAAAATGCCATAAGCCAGTGTCGCTCATACTTACGTATATTCCTTAACCATAAACTACTTTGCAAGGTGTTTGAGGTGAATGCAAATGGCATCTAGGCTTCTAATTTAATTTATTAAGCTTCAGCTTAAAAACTATATGACAAAACGAGAATGATTTTATATACTCGTATGTAGATATTAAGGAACGGGGGGAAGAAAAATAAATAAAAGTAAAAATTAGAAGGGTTGGGGGAGTTCATAAATTTGTGGAAATTAGTAATTAAAATGTAAGAACTGCATATAGTTTAACATGATTTTGCTTTCGAAACTAGATTTGAAAAACTCCTATGTGTATCGATTTATAATCAATTTTTGCCTGCCAAAATATCGCAAGACTCTTTTCCATCTCCAAACGAAACATTTTAAGTAAAAGTTTAATTTTGTTCAACATAAAAATCTTATTTCTTTTAGAACTAAGCTTAAGTATAGTTATGTTAAGCTTAAAATTCTCTTTAAATCTAGAAAGAATACTAGAGTTGAAAAAACAAGGAAATTTTATCGATTTAAAATCGATAAATGCATAAAATTATTATTATTTTCTGTCTCTAGTATAAGTTGGTTTTCTTCAATATAATAATCTTTTTCCTATCACATTTTAGTTTCGTCAAGTTTTGACAAACCCAAACAACCTTTTTTTTAAATTGAATTTTAAAATTAATTTCTTAGTTTAAATATTAATAGTTTTATTACGTTTTTTTTTTGTATTTAAAAGGCGAAGCGGTTAACGTTAACAGGCCATGTCTGCCTGGGCTTAAACACCGCAAAACAATTAGGCCGCTTGCTTAGCCATTAGCCAACAGTGTCAGGTGCGGCGGTGATGAATGACAATGGCAGGTGGAAGTGCAGACGTGGGACAATGGTTGAATGGGGAAATGGGTCCTGCCTGGCTGGGAAATGAGAGGTGAAAGGCGCGGGGTTAGCCGCTCTTGGCTCTTAATGTTGATTTACGAGCGCATCGGGGCAGCAGGTCTGTGAGTGCAAATATGCGACTCGAACAGCCGCATGCAGCACCTCGTCCGCTCCGCTGGCATCCAGGCAAGACACATTGTGCATCCTAAACGCACCTGCGAGTGTGCCGGGGGGATTGTCATATTTGCCTTTCACTCGAGTGCAGATGAAAAGGCTTATAATTTCCGCTTGTCACAGGTAGGAAGTCACAATGGGATGTGACAATGTGGGGCCACGTGGAGGATGAACGGAAGAGTGAGTCAAATATGGCGTTGGGCCCGAAGGCGAGACTTAAAGCCAGCTCCCAGCCCCAGTTAATCTCTTGTCGAAACGCCAAGCCGAACTTGTGCCCAAAAAAAAGAAAGGGGGAAAAAAAAACAGATCCTTCATAAAAAAGCCAGCGGGGGCCACGTACATAGATGGCCCACATACCGTGTGACATTGAATGGGCCGGCAGCCCCTCGGTTCATTTGCTCCTTTGCTCCTGCCTTCCTTCGCCCAATCGCCTTGACTGCCTTATCTGGCAAGGACGACGCACCACGCGCTCTCGCAGCCACCCTCCGCCCTCAAATCTGTGATTCCTGACTGGCTGAGCCCGGCTGAAGCGGATTTGGCGGAGGAGCATTGTTGCCAGAGTGCTGAGCAAACACACAGTTTCTTTGCGACCATTTTTTATATTTTGCTCACCAGTTTTGCACGTTGTTTTTTTTATTCCGGATGGTCATGTAAACACGGCCGGAACGAGTTCCCCAAGCCAGCCAAGTCGAAAATAACATTCTCCAGGGCCGAGTGCGAACTGCGACTGCGAATGCCATATTCCGGACCGGCATGACGAGCAGCTAGCGAGGCTCAGACGCGACATTCGATTTTTTTTTAAGCCCGTCTCCAGGCGGCTCAAATATTTATTCTTGATACCGCGGAGAGGCTCAGACTGGAGACTGCAGACTGCAGACTGCAGGCTGCGAGTCGCACTCGAATGTCCTTTTGCCTCTCCTCATGAATTCCCAAATAGCCAGGACAAAGAAAACGGCCAAGTGAAGGGGAGTGGAAATGCAGATGAGCTCCTGGCATCTGCCTGGTTTATGGCCCATCTCTTGAATACATTTATGCAAATTGCTGCAATTCTATGAGTCCCCCTCCTCATGCTTATATGTACGAGTATGGCCCGTCCCGAGTATTTCGAAATCGAATTTCTCTGTTTTTACTCGATTATACCCAACCGGAGCATTCTGAATCAAATAGAATTATTCAAATTTATTGTCAGCTATAAAATGAGACCAGGGGCAGCAGGCAAACCCCTGACATTTATTGGTATATATTTCGGAAATATGCACGGAGTTGAAATTTATGTTTTACGGGGGGGATTCAAATAAATGGGAAATAAGAAAATAATAGGGTACATAGAATATTTAACTGAAATTGTATTTTTAATTAAAGATACAAGCTGTCATTAGAGTTTCCCTCTAGACAAGACATCTTAACAGAATTTTCAATGCTCGGTTTTTCAACTGTCACAATCCCGCAGATTCTTTCCAGATTAACCTAGTTTAACGCGAAGAACTCATCAATACTGGGATCTGCCCGTAGCTCAGCTCAGATATCCATTCGAAAATAATTTTTCATTAAGTAAAGATGTAAAAACTGAATCTGTTTGCGGCCATAAAATGGGTGGCACAATCTGGAGACCGGAGCCGGACGCACCTGCAGCAATCGGTGTCTTGGTCACGACACTGCCAAAGGTTTTTATTTAACGCCCAACTCCAACCACCACCTCGTTCTTTCGTCATTTTGCCAAACAAAAGCTATTTGCAAAGAGAAGAGCTTCGCTTCCTTTGGTTTGTTGTGTACGAAACTGAACAGTTTCCACCTTTGTTGTTTGCTTAAATGAAAACAATTCGAGTTCAGTCGATTATTTGCAATTCAAAGGGTACACCTACATATGTGTGGTGTTTCAATTCAATTGAAATAACGAAATTCCCCACAGACTGTTATTAATTGACCCTTGCTTCGGTGTAATTAAATTGCATAGCAATTTTCCTCCAACATATCACTCTTTGAGACACAATTTAACTCAATTTGGTTGCGAAAAATCGCGATGGGAAAAAGTGCTTTTACGTTGCAATTTATTTTCCTGGCTGTCAAATGTCACTTGGTTTTAAATACGGCCACTGCCACTAAAACCGATTTATAGAGGGGACCCAAACAATATGGTAAACAAAAAAGCAAGAGTAACTGTCAGGTACCCTTTCGATACCCTTTCAAAGTGAAAATAAACCATTAAATATAGGAAACAGAGATACTTTAAGGAGGAGGCTACTTGTAAGAGATACTTGTATCTCCGCCTCTGATTCCCTATTGTCATCATTATTTCATAGCTTGTTAGGCAAGCAGGTATTCCTTGCATAATCTCCATGAGATACCCTAGCGGCAGGCAACCTTCCGTCGAAAATCAAGGAAAATAACTAAAAATTGCAGGGCTCAACTTTTGTGCAATGGCGTGTGCGAAAAAAAAGCGGAGCTGTCACAGCCGGGCCCGGGGTGTACATCTATTTTTTTTTCCGTCCGTAGAACAACGCCACAAACTTTGACGAAAACAAAAACACAACGGCAACAGAGAAGCATCTATTGCAGCAGGGTTTTTGGGGATGGGGAAAGGAGCTGGAGCTGGGGCGGGAGCAGGAGCAGGATATCTCGCAGGGTCTTGCCCACTATAAATCAATTTCACAGTTGCAGCGTAAATAACGCCAGACAAAGGCTGCGGCAGGGGGAGAAGAAAACTAAAGTCCGGAAGCGTAGCCAGCGGATTCCGAGGCTGAAACGGATCCGGAAACAGATTCCGCTTTAAGCAACTTGTGTGTACAATGGCGAACTCCGCCTTTCTCTCTCCCTGTCTCTCTCTTATCACGCAGCTGGGCGTGGCCGTTGGCTTTGTGCTGCCACCCATGCTGGTGCCAAATTCCCCGGATCTGGAGACAGTGGGTCGTGATCTGCAGATGATGTTTTACTTGGTGGCCGGACTAACCAGCATCCTGCTCGTACTGATGGTGATATGTAAGTAAATGTCTTAAATTGCCAGTTAAATTGAATTGAGTAACATCGCTTATGCTCCTTCAGTTTTCCAAGATAGACCGCCCACTCCTCCATCTGCCGCCCAGGAGGAAGCCCAACGCTTGGAGAACTCAGAAGCCGAACAGGTCAGCTTTATGCAGTCGCTGAAGAACCTGATGACCAACCGGAACTTCATCTTCCTGCTCCTGTCCTACGGCATCAATGTGGGCGTCTTTTATGCCATTTCCACGCTCCTGAATCCGGTATGAGCTCGAGCCCACTCTCGATTAATGAGCAGTTAATGGGGGCTAATGGCGCGGATTTGTTTACAGGTGGTCCTGAAGTATTATCCCGGACACGAGGTGGACGCTGGACGCATTGGCCTCAGCATTGTGCTGGCCGGAATGCTGGGCTCCGTGGTATCGGGCATTGTGCTGGATAAGACGCATAAGTTCAAGTAAGTACAGACCATCAATAGAGCTGAAGGGCTTTTCCACGAGCACGAGCCACACTCATTACGTATACGCCGTGTGCTTGAGAAAGTTTTGGCACGGCAGCAGCAGTTGTTGTTATTAATTGAATGGGGGGCACTCGATGTTTAATGAGCGGTACTCATTATGGTTGTTCCTAAACCCCTCCCCCTCTTTCTTTCTCTCTCACTCTTCAGGGAGACAACACTGGCGGTCTATGCACTGTCCATGGTGGGCATGTGGATCTTCACCTTCACCCTGGACACGGGACACATTGCGGTGGTCTATCTGACAGCGTCGCTGCTGGGGTGAGTGGGACTTAATTTACTTACTATTGATATTATTAAGCAAGTGAAATTATATGCTTTAATTTCACTTGCTTAATAATAAAAATGGTAAGTTCTTAACTCTATACAATATTTTCTATAATATGTAATTAAATATGAGAAGACAATTGCAAATAAATGAGAAAAATGTGAAATAGCAATGAATTCAATAATATATCGATAATATTTCTCAAATATTTCGATTTATATTTAGCAATGTAAGCTAAAATATGTAGTTATGCAGAGTTATGTTGCACTGTTATGTGTCACGTTGCACAGTTATGTTGCACAGATTCAAAATTATCAGCTTACTTTATTGCTAAATAATTCCCGTGACTATCATTCACTCAAACTCAAATTGTTGCCTTTAAAATTACAGAATTAGTAAGTTTTTTTTAATATTTTGATCTTAAGTTGTTTTTATACAAGGCCTTTATTATAAACATGCTATAGATTAACTAGAGATGTCCGAAAATTTCGATATTTTAATACTGTGTCGATATTTGACGCGAAAGTCGATAAATAAATATTTTAAAGTAGCAATATACATATATGCGATAAATGCAAATTCCCTTTGTTAACCAATGTTAACCGGAAAAAAAACAAATATTTAAGAAAAAAAACTTTTTTATTTTGTTTCCAAACAGATAAAATAGATTTTTTAAAGTAAAGTGTGACATTATTCGATATTTCGACAGATTAAAGAATGCGATAAGTTCGATATTTTTGTTGATATATCATATCGGACTGTTTATCTCGATATACATACGAGTATGTACAATCCTAGTTACAACCTGTACAAAAAATGCTTAGCCACGTGATAAAAATAAATACAGTATCAATAAAAATAAATCTTCCCTACTTTCCAGCTTCTTTATGACTGGCTACCTGCCGGTGGGCTTTGAGTTCGGGGCCGAGCTAACATTCCCCGAGCCCGAGGGCACCTCCTCCGGACTGCTGAACGCGTCTGCCCAGACCTTCGGCATCTGCTTCACCCTGTTCTACTCGGAGCTGTTTACCACATTCGGTGATATTGCCGCCAACATAACCATGGCTGTGATGCTGATTGTGGGCACTATTATAACGGCCACCACTCAGTCGGATCTGCGGCGTCAGAATGCCCAGGTGACCTCCTCCGCCGGCGCCGGTGTGGCAGCAAATCCGTAAGGAACTCACTCGTAAGGCCCCCTCAAAGAAAACACTATTTCAGCCACCGGAACGGAACGGAGGGTGATACCTGGTGGCTGTGTTTTATGTATAGTATTCAACGCATATCGTTTTACTATTTAATTTATTTCATTGTTTAATGTACATTCCGTTGTAGTCTTAAGTGTTGAATTTTAAAATGTTCATTAAAGGTGCTTAGCAACACACACACACGAACGCAAACACGAACACGAACACATACACGAATATAAGTAAGCTTAGTGCATTATTTTTTCAATTTTATATATTGGCAACTGTTTAAGGTTTAGTGCTTAGGTTATGAGTGAATATATCAATTGAGCAACATCCAAGACTTGCATCGAAATTCGGCTTTATATTTGCGTTGCACCGCCACAGAGACACGAGCACAGATACAGATACAGATACAGATACAGATATACATATATATATATGGAAGTATCCTTCTCTCAGTATTATATACTATATACATAGCCTAGCCCCATTATATTCTAGCGAATGTTGACAGTTTTATTGCCATAGGGAGTTATCCAAAGCAGTTTGAAGCGGCGTCTAGCCAAATCCAGTGAATGCATTACCGAACAGTAGCGCTGGCCGGGCTCTCGTCTTCAATTTTTCCCTCCTTCCAGCGAGATTGTGTAAATAATTTACATACTATATATATATACTGTATATATATGTGTATATTCCGTACCCGATATCCAGCGAGAGCGGCGCGCTACTGTTGTACAAAGTACACACAAGTATATCCTGCATATCTGGCAAACTGTAATAATTTTGGAGAATTTACAAACTAACAGCAGATATTCAAGTCGAAAATTAATATTATATATCTACATATATGAAATATATATATATATCTATACAATTGATAGTGTTGTGAACTAGCGGACACCCACACTCAAATATCAAGAAGAAGGCAACGCGTATTCCACTTTTTGTAGATAGCCTTTAGGCCGACAACGGCCAACTGACATAAGGAAGTTATCTCCGAACTAGAGTCAATTCCAATGGCAAAAAAGACACACTGAACTACCTGACATGAACCACCTACACAGTACAGCAAAAAAACAAAGCGAACCGGAACGGAGTTTGGCCCTAGAACAGCCGGAACTGGGGGTCGTGATAACACGCAAGCTTTAACTCTCACTTGTTGTTTTCGATTCGGGAGGAGGCGGAATACAAAGATAGTTAACACGTAGCCAACGGAAGCCACGTAGCCAATTCTTCCTTCATAGCCACGAGTTCTTGCAAAACGATATAAGTATGTGAATGTATATGTGTACGTGTATAATAGTATTCAATAAACAATAAACGATTCAGTGTATAGTGCAGGCGGCAGCCTTTTTTTACTGGGATTTAATTTATGTATATATACTAGGTAGATTTTTAGCGAGACATAATACAATGTACATCCATCAGTTTCATCAAGTTAAATCCAAACCAGGCTTGGCGGACACAAAAGTGTGTGTCCCAGTCGAATACTGGGAAGTACATACATATAATTTGAATGGGAAACATTAAACAAAAATAAGATAAAAACGCAATTAAAATAGTAAAGTTAGTAAACTTAAAAAGAGAAAACTTTAAACAACCCGCCCGCCCGTTCGTTCGTTCGGTGTCAAAATTGCAATCGCTGTTGTGGGTCCACCACTCTAGTGGGTGTTTCCCCAGGCGCGCAGCAGTGTTAGCGCCTTGTTGAAGTAGGCACACCACTCCTCGCGCTCCTCCTTCGTGTCGGCGGAGAGCAGATGCCGCACCGTAGTTGTGTGTCCATTGGGCACGATTATCAGCGACTCCTGGTCCGTGTCCATGGCCGGGCGCTCGCACTCCAGCAGCATCGTGTTGAGCCGGGCGCAAATGTCACGAGGAGCGGTCGTCACCTTCTGGGAGCTGCAGGCATTCAAATCGATGCTGCCCATGGGCGTCTTGCGCTTCTCATCGTCCGGATATTTCCAGAAGTTAAGCACGGAGCCGTTCAGATAGCACCAGCGACGGTGCCAGGCGCCAAAGCCGGAAATGTCCTCGAACATGGTGAGGAAACCCTTGTATTCCACGCTCACGGACAGTTCACAGTTGACCTTCATGTGGACAACGCCCTCCAGGGGACTGACGCCGAGAACCTGGGTCAGTGTCCAGCTGGTGCGCTGAATCTCACGCAGCGAGAAGATGGCGAAGCCATACTGCACCAGCTGCGGCTTACGCACCACATGCGGCCCGGCCGGACTCTGGACCGGCGGCATTACCAGCCGATTCTCGCCACCCTTTCTCTTGGGCGTCTTCACGCCACCCTTCTTGTTCACGTTGATGTGGTACTTTAGCTCGTGGGGCAGCTGATCGCGTTGCGCCAGCATGCCATAGATTTCCAGCGTGATCTGCAGGCGAATTACCCCAACGTTAAAGCATGATGTATGCTTTGAAAGAAGCTTGTTACTTACCCGAAAGTCGGCGTAGACGTTGTTCAGTTGCAGGACATCGGGAAACTTGACCGACAACAGGCCCGGCATCGTGGGCACTGTTTTGGTGGCCAGCACATGCTCATTGTACTTGAGCAGGCACACCAGATGATGCCCATTGATGTTGCCCGAGGCCATTTTACGCACATATTCCTGGCGCAGCGGTATGGTGATATCCTTCACCGTCAGCAGACCCTTTTCCTTGGGTGCGCCCACGGGACGCATGCTGTTCTCAACCCGCAAGCGCTGCACCTCGTCCAGGCAGGCCTGGCGACGATGGGCTGTAAGGAGATTTATAGAACGATTAAGCTGCTATCCAGCAGGCTAAAAACTTAGCAATAACTTACTTGCCAGCAGGAGATACCGCTCCCCCTCTACCGACTCCGTGGAGCCGGAGAACTCAACGGTGGCCGCACACAGATTGAGAGCCTGGCTCGCCTGTCCAATGACCTGCTGCTGCTTGCACACCTCGCCCAGCAGCTTCTTGATCTTATCCTGGGCCTGCGAGGCCTCGCTGGAATCGCGCGCGTTCTGAGTCTGCTCATCGTCCTCATCGGTCTGCTCCTCGATGCTGGGGCCACCGGCACCTTCTCCCTGCTGTGGCGAGTCATATTCCAGCCTGTGCTTAGCATGGCAGTCGCCTGCCAGAGCTGATCGCATCACCTGCTGTTCGCGGCAGATTTTGCGCACGGGCGTTGAATTGGAGCTCTGGGGAAACGGAAATAATTTAGTTAAAATTCTGTAAGTCTCTTGGAATGATCGGACTCACGTTGGCACTCTGCTGGCGGCGATAGAAGCTCACAGTGTGCACCAAGGTGACCAGGTTGTCATTGTCCTGGTTCACGCTCAACTCGGACTTGACCGGCTGACCGGCTCCACTTGGCAATGGAGTCTGCATGTCCATCATCTCCGAGTGCTCATCGATGGGTGTGCAAGTGCTTGTGGCCGGATTCTTACGGAATGAGAAGCTGTTCGAGGCCGTGGTTCCCTTACTCTGCAGGAATATGATTGTTTCCATGAAATTGCATTTTTCAAAATATAAAAAAAACTTACGCCCAAAGACAGGCGACTGGCGTTGTGATCGTCCCCGCTGAGGCTCTCATCATCCTGTGTGCTGGCGTATTCATCGCCCAGCGCCTGATTCAAATAATCATCCATGCCCGAGGCCTGCGACGAATTCAGCGAGCTGTCCTCGTGGCTGTAGTACATGTCCTGGTCGGCATAGTGCACCGTCTGAAATAAAAAGGGGAATTAATTGTGACCGCCCGCTGTGTTACGCTGGTTTTCTACCTGTTCGCTTACCTTCTTCACACACTGCTCGTTGCGCTGCACGGCGCTCATTATCTCGCGGCCCAGGCTGCCGTTGCACATGCCGGCGCTGCTGTCCTCAGTCTGCGACTGCTCCTCCGACTCATCCATGCAACTGCACGAATCAAAGATAAGCGGGGTTAGTTAAGCCAAGCGTTTGCGATTTTATTTGTCTAAGGGTTGCTGGGGTGGGGTTTAAAGCTACGAGTGTCTTAAGTATATCAGTCTTGGAATGCTACTCGATGCATAGCAGAAATAGCAGGCAGGAGTAGCATTTGTCAGCGCACCTTTCCGTTTCCTCCTCCTCGTCCAGTGGCTGATGGCTGTCATCATCCGTGGCGGAGGCCGTTTCCGTGGCACAGCAGTTGTCGCCGCTGGAATCGAGATCGGACAAGGCCGGATACAGGCGATCGGAATGGATGGTGCGGGCTCGCTTGGAGTCCTCGTCAGTGATGGGCGCATCACCAGCTGGAAGGATGGGAATGTCATCTTAAAGGTTCTGCAATCCCCCGACTCTTGCTTACGTGAACGTCTCTTGCTGGTGGCGGGTGACAGTCCTGCGATGGGCGGTGGTGGAGGCGGCGGCATGGGACGCACTAATCTACTAGGAGCTGGCACAGGAGCTGGAACTACACTGGCCGCTGGCTGGCTGTCGAACAGCTCCTTTTGCTTGTTGAAGCGATTCGAGATGATCTGCATGTCCTCCTGCCGCTGTCGATCAATTTCCTTGACCCGGTTCTCGGCACTGGATTGCGCATTGGCCACCAGGGCGGCCACCTTGTCGCGCAGCCTATTCTCCGGCTTGGGTTTGACCGCAGCAGTGACCGTAGTAGCAGCCGCCGCGGTTACCGGATGCACTGCCGCCACATGGGCTGTTGTTGGATCAGATGAAACCCCAATTGAATGAAAAACTCTAGCATCCGCATCGGAATACTTACGTTTGGCGTCCTCGGGCCTGATCTGGCTAATACTGGGCGCAGTGCCAATGGGCGCCTTGGGCAGCATGGCCTTGTTGTTCCCCGTTTCGAAGAGTTTCATGCGTTCCTTCAGCGACAGCTCGCAGGGATCCTTCTGGTTACGCTGCGTACCCGGCAACTGTCCACCGGCACCGGCTTTATTCTCGAAAATGGCAGCTCGGCCGGAAACCAAACCAGACTTAACGCTAACCGCTGGCGGTGCACTCGGAGCTTGAGGCTTGGCCGCCTGAGGAGCGGAGGAGGACCCAAAGGTTTTGGCCACCTGGCTGACCGTCATTGATTTCTCCGGCACTGGTGGCTTGGCCGCTGACATCGCTGCCTCTCCCTGTTTTGCATAATCATAGGTGTGTTTAATGGTCGACGATTCGCGGCGCTGAAAACCTTGGGCCTCCAGTGAGCTCAGTACCTTGGGATCCCACTTCAGCTGCTTGGTCCGGGCGCCGTCGTCGATTTCGTCTTTTCTTGGAGGCTGCGGGGCAGGCCCCTTCTCCGTCCGCCGACTAGGCAAATCCGGTTTCGGTGGCGGCGCCTCAATGGGTCTGTGTACATCGTGGTGCGCCGTGTCGTCCTCCCACTGGTTAATAGTGTCCGCCAGGGCGGCTAGTTTCCCAAATTTCTGCTTGGGCTGCTTGCTACAGCGGCTGGTCATATCGTCGTCGTCGCCCGCATGGAACTGCCCCTCCGTGCGGTGAATAGGCGAGGAGAGGTCGTCGGTGTTCGAGTATAAGGCGCCCATGCGCTGCAATCTGCTGCGGGAAGTGTCCCGGAGTCTTGCCAGCGGCTGGTTAACTGGCTCCAAGGCGGGACTGGGAGTCTCCGTCTCTTCGTCATCGGTCACCTCCTGCTCTTGGATCTCAACTTGCACCTGGAGGAACGGAATTCCAGCAGACAAGAGATAAGCAAAAGAGCCCGAAGCGGAGCAGGGGGTGGAGCAGGGGATGAGCGAAACTTACCCCGATTGCCTTGTCTGTGGTTATGTTTATCTCGATGCCCATCTCCATGTTCTCCTTATTTACCGCCGCATAGTGGCGCAGCGGCTTGGACGGCGACGCTTCCAGCGTGGCCTTATCCAGCACCACGACCTTGCCACTGCCACTGACGCTGCTCTGGACACCGGGCGAGCGGCTCCTTGGGGCCGCCACAAGGGCGTCTGGGGCAGACGTCGGAACGCTGCACTCGGAGAGGGGGAATTTGCTGGCATTGCTGATGCCGAGGGCGCGACTGCGCTGTTCCGCCTTCTCGAGCATGAGCTGGAAAACCGAAAATTCCATGGAAATGGAGATTGATGGATGCAATTACCAACACTCGTGCACAGCAGACAAAGGGCTTCGTTGTGTGCGCGCAGCCTTCGTACCTGAGTAAACTCGTCCATTGTTGTTGTTGTTGCTGCTTCTGCTGCTGCCAATGCAAATGCGAAATTGTTGTTACGCGCACTTGAATATCTAATTTACTGTTACTGTACTAGCACTCTTGTTTATTTATCACTTGCGGGCTGCGCGTCAGTTTGCATTCAAAATTATGCCGCGTCGGTTGCGCGTCGCTTCTAGAGGTGGAGAAACATCGATAATATACTTGTGCCAGTTGCCAATCGTTGATGTTTTGGACAGGAACTAATCGAAAAACTTCCATCTCTAACTGATTTCTTGTAACAAGCGCGCAAGTTTTAATTTGGGTCCCACAATCCACAACGAAAGATTTCTTTTTGAAAATAATAAGTTATTATTTTGAGAATACGAAATAATTTATGACCAGATCAACGTAAGTAATTCCATTATTTAATTATTCACATATTTTATTTATAATCTAATCTTAATAATTTCAAGATCAACATTTACAAAAACGATAATGTTTAACATGTGAACATTATTTACGAAATAAAAATGAGCACGTGTTCCGGCAGCCTTAAACAAGATAAACACAAAAAAGAATGAGCAAAGTGGACACTATTAAGGAGTATTAAAAATATTTGCATACATTCTTATTTTATTATAATTTTTATTCAGCTTTCATACATTTACATACAATTAAAAAGGCGAATGTAACGACATTGTCAGCTGATTAAAAGGCTGATACCGACAAAAAGGTTTTAGTTAACAATAGGTTTTTAAGTTTTTAAATTTAGTAATGTAAGCTTTTTATTATTTGTAAATTTATTTTATCCAAAACATAAAATGTTTCTGGGAATCTGGCATTATCGCCGTGAAATGAAAGACTTCGAAAACATTTTGTTGTGATCTGAAAACATTTCAAATACAACTACATTACAATAAATTCTCGTAAAAATTGCATCAAATTGGCTCTCAATTTTGTACAATTTATTATTATTTTTACGCAATATTTAAAAATTTGCAACAACAAAATTTTTGCAGACCGTTTTGCAGTGTGAACGTATTCGAAAAACTATAATACATCAGGATTTTTGGATCGCTTTGGTATTTTTACTTTCCATTTAAAAGGTGTTTAAAACCGCGTTCATATTCATATACCTTCCTTTTTGTTAATGATTTGTTAATATAAGAAAATGTCTATTACTCTCGATTTCAACGGCAAGAACTTGGCCAAAAGCAAGTCCTTGGATCTGCACTATTTGCCGGCCAAGGTAGACGGCGATGGCGACGCCAACGTGGAGGAGTACTTTAACAACTACACGCGGGAAGCGCCCGACTATGGATCTGGAGTTCTAACGAACGCTTTGCGTGGTTATCCGCTGGTGGGCGAGCGCCTGAAAGTGCCTGAGGAATTCCAGGGACTTGTGCTCCAGGAGACGGACAAGCCTCTGAGCGAGTCCTCGGACCGGCAGCTGCGTCTCACTGGCGTTTTCAAAGAGTTTACTTACTGGAACTATGACAAAGTGCCCTCGAATGGCGATGCCTACCGACAGGCGCTTATAATGGCAGATGTGGCCCGAGCTGTAGGTAAATTTAGCTTCCAAGAAATTCCCTTTTATAATTCTTTCTCACTAACAGTTATCCCAACCGATCAGCGAACAGGACTTGGAGGCGGAAATTGCACGAAACAAGGAAAACACCAAGGAGAGCCCCTAGCCTTCAGTTCTTAAGCGCGCTTACAGCGTTTATTATATAGTATTCCAAAAGCTAATCAAATACAGATGTATCTTCACAAATCGTACACTTTAGACTTAAGTTGGTATAAAAGATTCCGCTTATACGTTAGGTGGTAGTGGTGAGGGTGGCTTCACTCGTCGGCGTCCTCGAATCGCTCGTCGTCGTCGTCCAGGCTGAGGTTCTGCATGCCGCCCACCTCGCTCCCGTTGCGCCCAAGTGTTAGTGCATCCTGCTCCATGTCCTCGTCGTCCATGCCGCCGGCATCCTCCATGGGTTCACTGGCTTCCGAGTCGCTGTCCGCCGAGTCCGGATGAAGCGCCTGGCAAGTGGTCATGGCGCTGTACATTGTGTCCACGGTGTGAATGTCGTCGGGCAGCAGCCAGCACTCTGTCACCTCCTCAAACTGCTCGTCGACGGCGTCCTCAAAGTTGTCCTCTTCATCGTGCTCATCGCTGCCGTTGCCCTCGTCCACCTCGGCCTCATTTCCGGCTCCAGCTTCAGCTCTATTCTGGCCGTTCACCGCCGGCTGCGGCGGATCGCCGTAGACGCCGCTCCACTCCACCTTGTGGTCCAGCATGAAGTAGATGCACTTACGGGGGTTCGAGGAGATCCCGTGCAGGCTAACTTGCTTCCAATCGATCGAGATGCCCTCGGCCAGGTCGCTAGGCTGCCAGGAGAGCGTGCTGAAAACCGGGGATGTTTTGAGCATTAACAAAAACAACAGCGCGGCAGACGCCGGCTTTGTGCAAAAAAAAGCTTACTTTTGGGCGATGTAAACGGTGCCTTCGCCGACCACTTTTTCGCCCAGTTTCAGCTTGATGTTGTTCGCTGTGTACAGCAGACCGTGCTCCGGCGGCGAAACTGGCATAATCAGTACCATTTTAATACAGAAATCGTTGAAAATGCTATCAAAAAAGATGGACCAAAATGTGCAATTATTTATTTGGTGTTGGTAAATATTTCCATGTGTCTTAAGTGTTGGGAAGCGTGCATTGAGATTGGTGTGCCCCAAAATGTCTGGCAACACAGTGCAGAATTTTCCACCATTGTACAGGTGCTTTTAAGTGGAAAACTCTTTACATGGATCTTTGAGGAATTCGGACTGAGTGATTTTGCACCTGGAAAATGGCATGATTCCCATTCAAACATTCATAGACCATCTTATTTCGACGCGCTACCAGATCTCCTGAAACGGGCATAATTTGGCGCTCTAGCCGTGGTCACACTGTTCGGTAGCGTCTCGTTCAATTTTCAGCAGTTAAAATTCGGGTTAAAAGCAAAAATATGTGTACGGGCGACAAACGATCGGCAATTGAACAACGTTCCTAAAACGGGAATAACGACGGGCGGATTTTGAGAGAAGCAACCTTCGGGTTTTGTGAACGAACTTGTCATTGTCCTTGCGACAACTCTCGTTGTTGTTGTTGTTTTTGCGTTTCCGCTGTCCGTAGTCATTGTTTGTGTTGTTCCTGTTGTTGTGGTAGTTCGTGGACGTATACAGTGTTGACTCGATAAGCTTGAATAAAAGCAATCCACGATGGACACAGACCATGTGAACCTAAGCGAGCCCAGGGACCGCGATTTGGCCGCACGCATGCGCCGCTGTAACTACGAGAAATACAAATCCTTGGTGCGCATGCACCTCTCCTTTGAATTGGAACTAAATACGGATGAGTAAGTGGATTAAGTGGACTTGACCTTGGGTGAAGAGCGCGTAATTAATCACTCACCTGCAGGTTCGATCTCCCCTGCCACGAGATTGTGTACGAGGAGAGGGGCAAGCTGAAGAAGTGGAACCGCCTGTCCAAGAAGCACCGCTTGGGCCATGGAGGAGGAGCTGCCACCGCTTGCACTCAGGGCTCGGGCAGCAAATCAGTGGGCAATAGTCCCACGGAAACGCTGCAGCAGCAAATCGATCCAGGCTTCTTGATGCATCTGCAGGAGCTCAAGGAGTTCCTCATGATGGAAAAGAGTGGGTTTTCAACATAAATAACTTGAAAATAACTTAAATAACTTGAAATGGTTTATGCTTCCCCGGCAGATCTCACGCAGGAGGGCCTGTTCCGCAAAGCTGGAGCCGTGTCCCGACAGAACGAGCTCCGGTTGCACATCCAGCAAGACAAGCCGCTGGATCTTGAGCTAGCCGGCTTCTCCGCCCACGACTGCGCCACCGTTTTCAAGAGCTTCCTGGCTGAGCTGCCGGAGCCCCTGCTCACCGATGCCCACTATCCAGCCCATCTACAGATAGCGCCGCTCTGCCAGGCCCTCAGCGGACAGCTGGCGAACACTGGCGAGCGTCAGCAGCATCTGCTCAGCTCGGTCCAATTGTTGCTGCTTCTCCTGCCCGAAGAACATCGCGACCTACTACGACACATCATCGAAATGCTGCATGCGGTGGCCCAGCACGAGAAGAGCAACAAAATGAGCGCCGAGAACTTGGCCACATTGTTTACACCGCATTTGATCTGCCCACGACAACTGCCGCCCGAGGTGCTGCACTACCAGGCCAAGAAGATGTCCAGCATCGTGTCCTACATGATCGTCCGGGGCGTGGACATCTTTGAGGTGCCTGGAAAGCTGTCCACCGACATCCGGGCGTACTTTCTTGAGCGCAAACGCAAGAAAACCATGTCGCCGGAACAAACGCTCGACGAGTCCATCTCGGACGTCTCGACGGTCAACACGGTGTACACTTTTGTAGATCGTGCCGCCACAGCAGCGGCCACCAACACCAATAACACAGACACGGAGCTGGCGCAGCTGTACGCGCACATCCAGAGCATGCCGGAATCGTCCAAGAAAAGGCGACTGATCAAGCAGTTTAACAAACAGAACGGGCAGGGTATGGATGAGTTTGCCTAGATGGAGGGCTTTTGTCATAATTATTTCTATTTTGTAGGCACACCTTTGCAGCTAGTGGTAATGAATCGTCTGAAGAACAATGAGGCCACTCGGAGTGCCAAGTCCCTGGGCGATTCCATCAAGAAGCACATTTTCCACAAAAGCCTCATGTCGCGCACACCCAAGAGAGTGCCTCCGCCCAGCTTCCATCTGGCGGCAGGTGGTGCCGAGGTGAGTCTGGCTCTGCTAGCATGGATGTATTTGTAACTAACTGCATGCCTTCTCATCTATCGCATCCTTGGTACCCTTGGTACCCATCGTTAGACGCCCAACCTGTCGCATGTGAAGCAACCCAAGCTGCGGGTGCTTTTCCAGAGTCCCACGCCACCCACACCCATCTCATCGACCATCACCAGCGTTACGCTTGCCACTAACCCAAGGCATCCGCTTCAGAAATCCATCTCATCCGCCTCCCTAAAGATCGAGTCCTCGTCCTCGTCCTCGGACAGCAGCTCCAGTTGTGCGCCCAGCAGCAGCATCTCGGCGCCTGTGAGTCGCCAACAGTCGAAGGAGGTGCCGCACGGAGCTGTGCCTGGTCAGGATGCGGACGAAATCGATGCCGATTGCTGTGTGACGCCATTAAAGATCATGTCGGCTGCTGCTAGGCAGCTAATAGACAAGAAGAGCGTGGCCTGGGACGAGCATCGTCTGCTGGAGGTCGAGGAGTACTCGAATCCCTCCACGCCCGTCCAGCAATCCTCGCGCTACAAGTCGGAGCCTAATCTCTCCAGTCTACTGCCACAGGTGCACGCCGACGACGACGGAGACGGAGCCCTCACTCCCATTGTCGAGGGCTCGAGCACAATTACGGCGAGCAGCAGCCACGTAGGCCGCTCGATAACTCGAAAGCTGATGAAGGGCGTCAGCATGGGCAATCTTAGATTCCCATTCAGCACGCCGGAGACAACGAAACGATTGGTGCGCAGTGTTTCGGCCACCCTACGTAGGCGTCCTAGTGGCGAGGAGGCCAAGCATGCGCCCCTACTGGAGGATGTGGATGATAGCGATGAGGAAGAAACGGCACACGAGGCGGATGACGATGATACGCTGTCGGAGAACAATTCCAACGAACTGCCGGCCATGAGCCTCGGCTATCAGCAGATCCTGCAGAGCAGCGTGTACCGCAACATGGATCTCATAACGAGCACACCCGCTCTCCACATGGGCCGGCGTTCAATGTCTCCCATTACAAAGTCGACTCAACGTATGCCCAAGGCGATGCAGGTGCGATAAATTCACATTAAGTGCTTGATAAACATAGGAAAACTTTGGTTTTTTTTTAAGTAAAAATTTGGCGCTTAGAATCTTATGCGACAGAAGTGAAACTATCCGAGCTGATTCCCTAGCCAACAAATCCTGATTCCAAGAGAATTGTTTTTGATAACATCATGTATTTTTTCTCGGTAATTTATTGTGATTCGGTGTCATGCTATTCTCGTTTTCATTAAAAATACATTTATTCTATGACTTCAGGCTCCAGAAAAGATGCAATGGTCTTGTGGTATGAACATAGGTGATAAATACTAGCAATCGTCAATTTGTTTATTCTTATTTACTTATTGTTTCCGTTAGGCGGCCCCTCTCGTATATATCTCTCCTCTCGTTTTTTATACGTTAAAAATGCTTAATTTTGTCTGTGGAATTTTAGCGTTTCCTTGCCAATGAGTTTACCCTTGAACGATCCGTAAGAAAGTTCACTCAAAAGTTTATAGAAATAATCTTTTCTGAACGTTTTAAATTTATTTAATTTCGAATGAATATTTGAAGAATTTAATTAAAATATATTTTATTAACTTGAATGAATTACTTTACTGCCTTGCAAAATAATTAAATAACACCTTGTGATATTAGGAATCTTGTCTTTGAAGTTAACTGCCGAGATAACAATTAGTTTAAAACGTAATATTTATTGTAATGATGCTCCTTCAGGAATCCATAATGACGCCGCGCTCGAGGAAGCCCGTGATGCTGCTCACAGCCTTGGCTGGCAATGGTGACAAGCAGCTCAACCTGAGTCTTTCCGAACAGGAGGAACAGGACTCAATTGGTGGCACACCCACCAAGCAGCGAGATCCGCCCACGCTGCACAGCGAGGATGCCACATCCCTGGGCGGCTATGCGGAGATACTGAGGCAGCAGCACAGCTTTGCCCTCATAAACTCGCGTCAGCGGACGACCAGCAGCAGCAACAGCAACGAAGACTCCAAGCCCTCGAATGCCCTATCCAGTGATTTCAAGTGAGTTAAGACGATGATTCAACTATGAATATGGTTCTTACGTGCCTCGCCTTAGGGAATATTTGCTCACACGCAGCGTGCTGACAGCCAGTCCGGCGGACTTATCCTTCGCCAGTCGCTCGGATGATTTTGGTGGAGCCAGCACCACGCAGGACATTGATGACTTGGACGAATCCGATCTAAGTCCCAGCCTGCTGTACTGCCTCGATGGAAATGAGCCCACGTTGGCATCGCCATTTGCCAACAGCAATGGGCGAAAGCGATCGGCAGCCGGACCCTTGAAGTCGGTCCTGATTCCAGACGACGACGATGACGACGCGGACAACAAGGAGAACATGGAGAGTGTCCAGGAGGAGCACCATTCGCGCACCAAAAAACTGCTAATTACTTCTCCCGCGGAGTATCCGGGCGAGACCGCCCTCTAGCTTTAAGTCCAGCTAATTACAAGCCCTAGATATTTGCATAGTCTAACGTTAAAACCGTTGTACGGTTTTTAAAAATCATCTCTCATCAAAATGTTATAGAAAAAGATTGCTTCCGTCAAACAAAAAAAGATGAAAAAACACACATTTTCGATATGACACGTTCTCTTGTTTTAACTTGGCCGCGTTCTAAAATTTTAGCCTAAGATCTTACATTATAAATGCATGCTTAAAAAATCTATAAAAGACATATATAATTATATATAATCGGAAAGTAATTGGTGTTTTTTATGGCTGGATTAAGGGCGTTAGGGCAACGTTGGGGGTAAGTAGGAGTTTCCGTGCTGATTAAGTCGTTGAATAATGTGTTTGCAAGTGCTTGAGATATCATTTTGCAATTTGTAGGTTGAAAATTAATTGTTCTGTTTGGAAGCCAGCTGAAAAATTATTTAAGTGCGAAGATTTAATAAAAATTTTAGTTTCTTGAGCCGCAAGTTAATAAATTCGAATAGTAAGAAGGTAATTTAATTTTAAACGTTTAAAAGGTCCAGAAAATATATATTTATTTCAATTTATACTGAATAAGTTTCAAACACTCAAATTAAAAGATTTTTGAATATGGTCCCAAATCGCATTTTAGGACTGTTGTCCCAACCCAATACTTTCCTTTTCAAACACTAATTAGGCTGCCCGGCACGCGCTAGTCAACACTGTTCCACCCGTCAAACAGCTGATTTTTGTTGATAGTTTTCCGAAAAACACAAATTATTTGCCGAAAATTAAACATTTTCTTTTGTTTTGCAATCGTAACCAGTGACTAAGCCAAAAACATGGGAACCTGGGTGCTGGAAGTGGCCAAAATGGGCATGTACATGGCCTTCCCGGTGACGCTGTTTCACATCTTTAACCAGCCCGAGTATTTCGAGGAATGGGTGACCAAAAAGAAGCGCGAGCTCTACCCGCCGGAAAGTAAAAGCCACCACGAGGAGCTGCAGCGAGCGATCCGGGAGCATCATGCCCAGCATGACGCCAAAATGATGAAGGCCATGGAGGCGGCGGAGCGTCAAAAGTAGATCACCCCAACTACCTGGACCTAATCCCTCGTTATATAACCGGGGGCAAGCAAACAAACCCATCCCCTATGCTCCAAAAGTGGGAGTGACTAACCCAATCGTTCTGTATTTGGCATTTGCGATGCGACGTAATAAAGACTTTTTATATAGTTAACCGAAAAACACTCGAATCGAGGATACGATAAGTGTTTACGACTGTAAATCATCAGGAAATGCCGGTGATGCGACTCCGGGGTATACTCGAAATGCATTTCGAAGGTCCATTATCGCTCGAAAACAATTGCAGTCCCAAGTGTAAGCGGTGGGTTTTGTTGCGATAAGGCTTATTACATGATTATTGGGCCACAAGGAGAGACCTCGGGGCTACTTCAAACTCTGGGTAATTCAGCCGAATATTATCAATCGCGGTAATCGCTTATCAGCTGCGGCCGAGCCCGCTCGTCGTTCCCGGCTATCGGGAGAGTCCTAACCGGCTGATAGCTCGCTTGACCGCCAGGTGACCGTTGTTGGCTTTCAAGTGGGCTCGTTATGGAAGGCATTTTGTCACCGTTCTTTGGGACCAATCCAATCTCAATCGCCTCTACATGTGTTTTAAGCGTGATGCTCGCAGCGATGTTTGTTTCCAAAAAGATTAGATGAGCGCCGTCCGATTTACGCCCATTCAATTATTTTGTTTCGTCGTAGGGTCTCTCATTATCTCATTTTCACACGGCAGCGCAGAACCAATTGTTCAGTCGTAAATCACAACCAACCGGAAATGGAAACTTGATCAAACCGAATACGAACCACTCTTTTTCAGCTAAATGAGGTCTATAATGTCTCGCAACAAACACATGCGAGTGATTGAAAATTTAAATGTATGTTGGTTGGATTTTTATTGAAAGATTCATTTTTTAAAAGAATATAGTGCTTTAAGAAATCATTTTTAAAATGATATCAATCTTTATATGGTTAGTATTCATGTAAAACCGATAATACCCCTTGTATAAGGAAGAATAATCAAATGGTGCTCTAATGGTTTCTGAAAGAATATGT
Source organism: Drosophila parvula (assembly GCA_018904695.1). Lineage (NCBI taxonomy): Eukaryota > Metazoa > Arthropoda > Insecta > Diptera > Drosophilidae > Drosophila > Drosophila parvula. Next base: position 30,900 of record JAEIIG010031454.1, read on the forward strand.
CACTATAACTCTGATTTTAGCACCTAAAAGTAAATGGGATCTAACTAATTTACATAAATTAAGGTGCGTTATCAAATTTCGCTTTATATTTATATCGTTTAGCTGCTGAAATAACGTACTAACTAATAAAAAATAACGAAATAAAGCTAAAGTACAGTTTGAATCTAATAGAATGCCCTGACCTTAGATTTTATACTCAAAATGCAGTGTAGTATATAAAATATAAAAGTATATAAAATGCAGTGTAGTATATACATATGTTAAGTACACTTTGTTATTACAGTTTGGATCCTTAATCAATTTATCCATAAAAGATCATAAAATGAAATGGTTCTTACTGATCTCCAAAGACTTATTTAGAGTTTGAAGATTTTACAAAATATTTCCCACAAAGGGGAAGATGCTATTTTAATAGCAGGGTATTTTTCGTTGTTCAGGGATTCCCAGAACCCAAACCCGATCCGTAGAGCTAGTGGGGATACTCCCCTACAGGGCATAGTCGGTGTATTGTTATCTGGAAGTATTGCTCTTATAACGACGTGTGTTGTTGGTGGAAGCGGGACAAGCGTATCGGCAAACGTTTAATTAGCTGCCTCGGCTTTTAACTGATTTTTGGGGCTTTCAATGTCGCTGTGCCTCCACCTACTCTTCCCGCTCCGATCGAGAGAGTAGTTACAGTTAGCCACTGATTTACGACTATGACTTGCAGTGCTTCGCTGTTGACGTCGCTGTCGGCAGCTGCGCTTTAGTTATCGCATGGAAAGCGATTTTTCCAGCCAAATAACGGTCGCGTGCGAATTCAGTTCACTTGCAACGATCGAGGAGCAAGCAACACAACAATCATGTCCAAGGGATCGGTTCTGCCGCAATATATTGCTGGGCTGTCGGCCAGCTTTGGCGCCCTTTGCATGGGCGCCAGCATCGGCTGGTCCTCGCCGGTGGAGCAGATGATAACAAAGAACTACGACTACGGCTTCCCGATCTCAACCAGCCAGTTTGGCTGGGTATCCTCGCTGCTGACATTGGGCGCCACAGTGATTTGCATACCCATAGGCTTTGCCATCGATTGGATTGGGCGAAGGCCCACCATGTTGGCCTTGATCCCGCCTTATATGGTCGGCTGGGTCCTGATGATCTGGGCTAATAACGTGGCCATGCTGTACTGCGGACGCTTTATCCTGGGCATGTGTGGCGGGGCCTTTTGTGTGACGGCGCCCATGTACTGTACGGAAATCAGCCAGACATCGCTGAGAGGCACCATCGGTTCCTTCTTCCAACTGCTGATCGTATCGGGCGTGTTCTATGGGTATTTGGTAGGAGCCTTTCTGCCCCTGGAAACCATCAACATCCTGTGCGCCATCCTGCCCCTGATCTTTGCCATCGTGCACTTCTTCATGCCAGAGTCGCCGGTTTATTTGGCCATTAAGGGAAGGAATGAGGATGCTGCCGCCGCCTTGCAATGGCTCCGCGGCAAGGATGCCAACATCGATGACGAATTCAAGGAGATCATGGAGGAGACCCAGAGGCAGAATGACCAGCCCAAGGTACGTATTTAAATCTTGATTCCGTTATTAAGATAATCTTGGAGTTAAAACTCAAAGAAAGTTAAGGACTATGAGCTTGAAATTAGATATCCTTTGGGGCTTACCTTCGTATTTTTGCCTGAGACATACATATGTACATGTGTACATATGTATGAAAATATTTGGTCGCTTTCATTTATATGTCGTATATATAATCTATAGCCCTTGACACTATCTGGGCAATAGTTATCGCGTTATTAATATATTTTGTGTCTTACAAATAACATTTGCTGGCTATATTTAAAAAAAAAATTACCTACTTACGGATAAACTTTTAATATATATGTATATAGAAAATGTACATATTTTTGATCAACTATATTCCTTGATCAAGAAAAATCAAGTATTTTTGTATATAGTACATTTATATGGCTTTTTTTTATTTATTTCTATACCGCTTTATATGTTATACCTTCAAAATAACAAGCATTATTCTTCCTAATTACAGACCAACATTCTAGCGGCACTGCGTCGACCCATTGTCTTGAAGGGTCTCGTGATCGCTGTGTTGTTGAATGTATTCCAACAGTGGACGGGAATCAACGCCATCCTCTTCTACTCCACATCCATTTTCGAGGAAACGGGCGCTGGTATAAAGGGTAGCGATGCCACGCTCATTATCGGCTTCACCCAGGTTGCGAGCACTCTGGTTGCAGTGCTTATTATCGACAAGGCTGGCCGACGGATTTTGCTCATAATCTCCGGCATCATGATGGCCGTGACCACGGCATTGATGGGCGTATACTTCCAGCTGAGCACTAGTGATCCGGGATCAATGGATAACTTCGGGTGGCTGCCAATCTCCAGCATCTGCATCTTCATCGTATTCTTCTCGATCGGATTTGGTCCGGTGCCGTGGCTGGTCATGGCCGAGCTGTTTTCGGAGGATGTAAAGAGTGTGGCCGGTTCGATTGCCGGCACCAGCAACTGGCTTTCGGCCTTCATGGTAACGCTGCTCTTCCCGATCCTCAAGGAATCGATTAACCCGGGGCCCACTTTCTGGATCTTCACCGTGATCGCCGTTATCGCCTTCTTCTACTCGCTGTTCTGTGTGCCGGAGACCAAGGGCAAGACGATAATCGAGATCCAGCACATGCTCTCTGGCGGCAAGGTGGAGAAGACTGAGCACGATAAGAACAAGACGTGAGGCTGCTTAAAATTTTAAATTTTAGGCGTTAGGATACTATTTTTCATGTTCATCTTTAAGTCCATAGGGAAAAGTTATGTGTAAGATGTGACGATTCCGATCAATAAAGTGAAATCCATATATATTCAACATAAACTAAAGAGGACTGGTTACTTAGCCGATTTATACAGATTGAAATGGGGTTATCTATTTGATGATTTGATGATGCATTCTTTTAATGTTTCCGTACACATTTACCTTGAGAGAGCATTAATATATTGAAATTAAAATATTATAAATTCAATATTTAAAATAGCCAAAATTTTCTAGATTAATTTTATTAGTAAATATCAAAGGAGAATGAAGTGATAAGAATGCCTAATCAAACTACGCAGCTTTTTCCCGCCATTTACAATGTGCCCAGACGATGCTCAAACTTACCACTTGTCGCGTGCACTGCAGAGTTATCACTAAGACATCTGGTAACACTACACGTTCGGCTTTTCTTTGTTAATTTTTTTTTGAGAATACAGCTCCTTGGATTCACTTTTAATTTGTTTGTATTGCTCTCCTCTAATTAAAAGTCCAGCTTGGTATTAGGCGTATAATACAATAAATGAGCCGGCTCATTGAAAAGTGGTTTACAGATTAAAATAACTAGTCTTACAGGTAGTTAATGATTCCCACCTATGTACATGTGTACATAATTCCATTCCGACGTATAACAAAAACCGGTGAATCCCAGAATTTGTGTCGAAACTTTCCTAGGCATTGTGAAATCAAGCAGGCCAGTCAGGCCCGTGTGACACGTCAGCAATAACTGGTCCAGATTTCGTCTGTGTTCGTTTCCTCGAAAGCAAGGCCCGAATAGAGCAACTTCTGAGTATAAATCGAAAATTTGATTTGACAATAGGATTTTATAGGGAGTAGTGAATATAGCAGAGCATAGCAGTTCATCATGGGCGACAGCGGAAACAACATGCAGGCCACGGAAATGCAGGTAGGTTCGTCTGCGTACTGCGAACTTCGTAGTCCCTACACAGAGTATTAGATTTTGCCTCCTCTCCTGCAGGCTCGAGACTATCAATTACGTTTGGTGGACTACGTGACCAAGCATAATGGAATTATTTATTTGCCCACTGGATCCGGCAAGACCTACGTGGCAATCCTGGCCCTGCAGCGCTTCTCCCAGGAAATGGACAAGTGAGTGATGCCCAATAAGCATAGATTTGTGATTAAGCCACTCCCTTGCCGATTTGTTTACATTTTATATGTACTTACATACATATGTGCATATATCGTCAGAACCATTGAAAATGGCGGGAAGCGTGCGATCTTCATGTGCAACACCGTGGAACTTGCCCGCCAGCAGGCGGTGGCACTCAGGCGCCACACCAACTTGAAGGTCGGCTTCTATGTGGGCGAGCAGGGCGTGGACGATTGGCATCGGGGCAAATGGACGGACGAGATTCGCGATAATCAAGTGAGTTCCGAATGGTGAAGTGGGGGAATAGGAAATGTTGATAGGGGTAAAAGCGATGACGTGTCACTGTTGCACATCGGCACGTTTTGAGTCCCTGCATACATTTTCGATTCCTACACATATACAGTATTTTTAAGAGCGCAGACGGCATCGGATTTCAATGAGGCTTCCACTCACATTGCTCTCCAACAAATCCAAGCTACATACATCGTATGTATGTACATATATTTGAGGGATTTTGGCTAAGAAGATTTTTAACTAATTTATTTATTATGCCTCTCGTGCATTACTAATTGTATGCCGTATTTTTCTTATTTCTTACCGGCAAATAAAACTTGTACTATTTGTTTCTACTTTGTAAAAAGTTCAAATACTTATCAGTTCGGATTATGTGTTAAATGCAGCCTCGAAATTGAGGGCTAAACTTGGCTTTCATTAGGAATATCTGCAAGTACACAGCAGAAGCAAAAGCAAACAATTTAAGTCACGTGCTGTAGCTGCAGTCGTTGATTTTTCAACAGTTTTCTGATTTTGCAGAATCAGAAGCATCAGCACATATTGAAAATCTATACATAGACGAAGCAGCAAAAAATGAAAATTTCTTGACTTGCAACTTTGGCTGAAGCATTTAAAAATAATATATATTTATTTATACATTAAATGAATGGGTGTGGTAACATAATTACATATAAATACTTATAGTAATAGTTTAATTCTAAATTTTCTGTACGAGATAGGAAGTTAATTATTTTGTTTGCATTACCTAGGTTAGCTAGGAGTTGAATTGGGTTATTTGGAAAGAAAAATGTGGATCTGAGTTTGGAGGTTGAGTTTTGTATTTTTAAATAAGAAATTTGACGGGGTGTCTTGTGAGATACGAGTATGTCTGTGCCTTTGGGAGGATCTGAGTTATAGTTGTGAAGTATAGTATTTTTTGAGGTGTTGTGCGATGTCTTTGACGTTAATGTTTTCGAAGTAGATGCGGAGGTATTTGTGTGCTTCCCCTTGCTGATCTGTCTGCTCTCTCATTGCCTACGATTCCACATTGGCTTAATTTTTGGTCAGTAGGAATGGTTATTGGGGTTTGTGATGGATTTTAACGAGTTCGAGCATATAGAAAATTTGCCTAAGGTTTTTGTACAGATTTTTACGGCTTCGTGGATAGCGAGTCCGATTTTGATGCTGTAGCCGTCTGTGTATATAAATTTGTGATTATGGAGGACGTTTTGTATAGAGTGACATATTTGTTTATAGACTAAGTATTGTGTGTTTTGTTAAAATGGGCTAAGGTTGCGCATGTTGCTTTCAGGATATATGGCATGGGTGGTTTTTGATTGGGGTGTATGGGTCGGATAGGGTTTTGCAGGTATCGGTACTGTGGTATTAATATATTTCCTTTTTGTAACCTTGATCAGTGTTTTTTATTGGTGTATATAATTAGTTTGCTTGAGTACATATGTACATATGTATCTTATGGCAATGCATTGCATTTGCTGCCTTTGCCGATAGCATATGAACGGCGTGAGCAGAGCTCGGGCAGCGAAACTTGTTGACTTAACAACCCCAATTAGTAAGTTCTCTTGTTTGAAAACCCCCTAAGAGCCATGTGTTACTTTTCTAGGTTCTGGTGGGCACCGCCCAGGTTTTACTGGACGTAATCGCTCAGCGCTACTTGGAACTTGGCTCCGTGAGCGTGGTGATTATAGACGAATGTCACCATGGTACTGGACATCATCCATACCGCGAGTTCATGCGCCTGTTCCTTGCCGTTAACCAGAAGCTGCCACGCGTGGTGGGCCTCACTGGAGTCCTGATTAAGGGCAATGAAATCAAGCAGGTCGCCAAGAAGCTCCAGGAGTTGGAGGCAACATTTCGTGGGAAAATCATCACCGTGGTCGATTCCAAGGAGATCGAGAACGTGATGCTGTAAGGACACTGGACTCTTGTTAATGCGAAACTCCTGTTGATATTCTCTGTCTCGCTTTCTAGCCACTCCACCAAACCCAAAGAGTTCCTGCTCCTGTATCCAACACATAGCCACGTTTTCAATGTCGTCCTCTCAATTGAAAAAAGTATTGATAGCTTCTTCAAGGTCTTGGACGCAATGGAGATTGGCAAGCAGCCGGTTCGCAGGTCTAAGGGATTGATGGCGGAGCGAGATCCGCATAAGAAGGGAGCTATCAAGTTGCTCATCAATGACTTCAAGTACCAGATGAAGGAGTACGGCATCTACCCCGGCTCTATAGCCATTGTCTCCTTGATAGTCGAGTTCGAAATAAAGAAGCGGCAAGCAGAGACGATCGCCCTGAAGACTATGTACAGAGGGGCTATCCGTTTGTGCGAGGAAATCCGTCATAAGTTGGATTTGGCTCTGCGCAACATGGTGGATGACGACGACCAGGTGGACACAGAGGAGGTTATCATGAACTTCTCCGCCCCGAAAGTGCAGCGATTCCTGCAATATCTGAAGCAGACATTCGCCGGCAAGGATCCAAAGGATATTTGCTGCTTAGTCTTCCTCGAGCGGCGGTACTCTTGCAAATGTATTTTTGGCATGTTGTTGGCCTTCATCAAGGCTACGCCGGAGCTTCGCGATGTGCTGGTGCCGCAGTTCATGGTGGGCCGCAACGGAATCGCCCAGGACTTTGAAAGCGTCATGGAGCGCCAGTGGCTAAAAACGGTGGGTGACGCTGAAGTGATAATTGGACGTCTCCAAGGGGTTATTACTATTTTTTCTCGATTCACTTTACCCCCGCAGGCCATCCAGCAGTTCCGGGATGGCGAGGCCAACCTAATGATCTGCTCTAGCGTGCTGGAAGAGGGCATCGATGTGCAGGCCTGCAACTATGTGCTCATCCTGGATGCCCTCAAGACTTTTAACATGTATGTTCAGACAAAGGGACGGGCTCGCTCTAGGGATGCCCAGTTTGTTGTGTTCTCCTCGGATGTGGAGAAAGTCAAGATCTCACAACAGATTACCCAGTATCGCGAGGCCCATGCCGAGATCAGCGAGTATCTAAAGGATCGGGTTCTCGACCGTTCTGAGCCGCACCTAGACGAAATTATCCAGCAATTGCGCGACATAATACCGCCGTACCAGAACGAGCATGGCGCCCTTTTGTTGGCCAGCAGCGCTTTAATCCTACTGCATCGCTATTGCCAGAGCATGCCATCGGATGCCTTTGGCTTCGTTATTCCTTGGATTACGTTGCTCGAAGACGGGGAGCGCAAGCAGCTCTTCGGGGACTCTGCGGCTCGAAAGTGTGTCGTGTCCATTACTCTGCCACTTACTTCCAGGCTAAGGGAAACGATTTATGTAAGCTCCAGCTGAATGAAGAAGGGAAGGATATCGAATTTTCCAAGTCGCTAATTTTATTCCCTCAGAGCGATCCCATGGACTGCGTGAAATCCGCCAAAATTTCGGCTGCCTTCAAGACCTGCAAGCAACTCTATCTGATGGGAGAGCTCAACGAGCGTTTTCTGCCCTTCACACTGAAGGAGCGACTGACGGCCATTGCTGACATCCACTTTGAGCACTGGAATAAGTACGGCGATGATGGTGAGTCTCTCCTTAGATTATCCTCCATCCATCTAATATTCTTCGCTCCATCCAGTGACTGCCTTGGTCCGCGAGAAGGTGGCCAAGCTGCGAACCTACAAGACCGCCTGTCCCGCTGAATTCTTCGACGCCCGGCCCCGTGTGGGTGAGGTGTGCTACGCCTACGAGATCTTTCTGCAGCCCCTTTTCGAGAAAAACGATTACACGGAGCACATGTATCTGAACCTGCAGACGTCTAGCAACTATGCCCTGTTGCTGCGCAACAAGCTGCCTCGCCTGGCCGAGATGCCGCTGTTCAGCAATCAGGGCGAAGTGTGCGTTCGTGTGGCAGATCAACCACTGGAGGTCGTCATCCAGGATGAGGAGCAGCTGGAGTTGCTGCATCAGTTCCATGGCATGCTGTTTCGCGACATGCTTCGCATTTGGCAGCCGTACTTCGTGCTGGACCGACGCAGCAAAGAGAGCTCCTATCTGATCGCTCCCCTTACCTTGCTGGGCGATGGTCAGGGGAAGGGTATCAATTGGCCACTGGTGACCAAGTTCCAGAGATTGCCCCGCCCGCAGAAGGTCAGCCCGCAGCAGCGTAAGCAGCAACCGGCTCCCCGTCCCGAGGACTTTGAGGGCACGATCGTGACTCAGTGGTATTCCAACTACGAGGAGAAGCGAATGGTGGTGACCAAGGTGCACAGGGAACTGACGCCCTCCAGCCTGATGGAGAAGAACCACCAGGACAAGACATACTACGAGTTTACCATGTCCAAGTACAGCAATGAAATCGGTGACGTGGTGCATAGTGACCAGTTTCTGATCGAGGTAAGGGAGATCACGGAGCAGCTCAACTTCAACATTCAGAACCGGGTCAAGTCCTCGGCAGTTAGCAAAGCCAGGGCCAAAGTTATCCTCATACCGGAGCTTTGCTTTAACTTTGCATTTCCCGGCGATCTCTGGCTGAAGGCCATATTTCTGCCAAGCATTCTGCGACGACTGCATGCCCTCCTTCATGCGGAGGAACTGCGCAACCGATTCAATACCCATCTCGGACTTGACAAGCTGCCCATTAATGGGGTTAACTATAAGCCCAAGGCCCTGGAAATTGATTGGTCGCTCAAGAGGAACGTCGATCCTCTGGGCAATGCCGTAGCCAATGAGGACTTAGAGGAGCCGCGCTCCCTCCTCGAGCCGATGCCCACAAAGTCCATTGTGACGGAGATGGAGACCCTTAAGATTACCGACTTTGAGAACCCCTGGCAGCAGTACAAGGAGCCCAAGGATCTGTCGCGGAATATTATGAGCGCCTATCCCATAGAGATGATCTACTACTACAACTTCACGCAGGGCCTCGTCGAGAAGATCGACGAAATGGAGTTAGAGGACAAGATGTTCTGGGCGGAGACGCAGTTCACGAAGCCCAATAGGAATATATATGGCACTAGGTCGGCGACAAAGGCGCATCATGACCTCCCAGCTCTAATGTCCGCCGAAGGTGCGACAGGTGTTCCGGAAACAGAGGGCCGCCTCTCTGTTCTGCAGAAGAGCATGTCCAATGACCACATTACGCCCGCCGAGCAGGGACAATTTCTGGCCGCCCTTACGTCTTCGGGCTGCTCGGATGTGTACGATATGGAGCGCTTGGAGGTGCTGGGCGACTCCTTCTTAAAGCTGAGCACCACGCTCTATTTGACCAGTAAATACCCGGAGTGGAACGAGGGCACACTGACGCAAGTCAAGTCAAAGTTGGTATCGAACCGCAATCTGCTGTACTGTCTCAGCGATACTGACATACCGACGCGGATCAACAACTCGCTCTTCGCGCCGAAATATACATGGATACCGCCCAGCGTCAGCTTGCCGCACAATGTGCTGGCCTTGTGGCGGGAACAGCCGGAACTGGCCAAGCTGGTGGGCCCGCACAATCTGCGCGCCTTGGTGCTCAGCGATGAGGAGTCGCTTATCAATGGCACCTGCAACGAGCTGACCTATCGCAGCTTTGTTGATAGCTGTCAGAGCAATCTGAACACCTATCACGTCGGCGCTGACTTCTCCGCCGAAGTGAACTTCTGCGTAGGCCTGGCGAATATTGCCGACAAGGTAGTGGCCGACACTCTGGAGGCTCTGTTGGGCGTGATCGTCAAGAACTACGGACTGGAGCATGGTTTTCGGATGCTAGAGTACTTTGGTATCTGCAAGGCGGACATTGGCAAGCCACTCTCCCAGTTGCTAGACCTCAATCTGGGCGGCGCCAAGATGCGGGCAAATGTGACCACCACGGAGATCGATAGCTTCCTCATCAATCACGTCCATTTGGAGGAGAATTTGGGCTACAAGTTCAAAGATCGTGGCTACATGCTGCAGGCCCTCACCCATCCTTCATATCCCACCAATCGCATCACCGGCTGCTACCAGGAGCTGGAGTTCGTGGGCGACGCCATTCTGGACTTCCTCATCTCTGCGCACATTTTTGAAAACAATGTCAAAATGACGCCGGGCCAACTCACGGATCTGCGCTCGGCGCTGGTCAACAATACGACTCTGGCGTGCATTTGTGTGCGGCACAAGCTGCACTTGTTCATTCTGGCGGAGAACGCGCTGCTTTCGGAGACCGTGGCCAACTTTGTGAGATTCCAGGAGAGCCAGGGACACCGCGTGACCAACCACGTTCGCATTCTGCTAGAGGAGAGCGACATTCAAGACAATACTCAGGACTATGACGATGACGATGGCGACTACGAAATGGCTGACGTGGAAGCTAAAACACAGAATGCCAAGGGGAATGATGGTCTAAGGAAGGGCGACTTTAATATGTCGCAGAATGTGGATGTGCCGAAGGCCCTGGGCGATGTCGTCGAGGCGTTAATTGCAGCCGTTTATCTCGATTGCCGCGATCTGAACCGCACCTGGCAGTTCATCTACAATCTCTTCGAGCCGGAGATAGAGGAATTCTCGCGCAACGTCCCCATCAACCCGATACGCCAGCTCTACGAGCATAAGCTGGCCAAGCCGATATTCAGTTCGCCCAGCATCGACCAGGAAAAGGTGATGATAAGCTGCCAGTTCACCTGCATGGAGAAATCCATCAAAGTGTTCGGCTTCGGCAATAACAAGGATCAGGCAAAGATGGCAGCTGCCAAGCATGCACTCCAAAAATTA
>JAEIIG010031462.1:0-12578 GCA_018904695.1 Drosophila parvula
CGTAATAACCGGACAAACGCTATAAGCGGAGTCGTTATATCCGGATTCTACTGTACTTCTAAAATGAAAAGGTAGGCATAAATATTGCTTAAAAAATTATGGTAAAATAGCCTTTTTAATTTAATTACTTAATAATATAAATAACTCCGCTTAATTTAATTACTTAAAGGGCGGAAGTGCACTAAATAAGTAATTGGAACGGTCGGTATTGAAACTATTAACAAGTTGGCAGTCTTTATTATTGAAAAATAAATAAAACACGCTGAAAGTTTATAGATAAAATTTACCTGCAGAATTTTCTCTGTTTAGCTTCGGGCAATAAGCTTATATTTCGAAATTTTTAAATTGTTAATTAACAAATTATTTTATACGAAAAATTGTATTTGAATTAATTTTAATATAAATCGCCTTATAAGTAGTAATTGCAACAGATGTGAAATGCATTTTGATATTGATTTGCATTTGATAAGTGTTTTTAGTGAGACACCGTGGCTTAGGTTGAAAAAATTAAGTTTTGCATAGTGTAATTATGGTCAAATTTGATAGAAAATGTACTCTTCTTATCCAATACCTGAGCTTTTAATTTAGCTAGGATGCTCCAGAGAGCAACGGGCTTATTTTACACCAGTAAAATATTCTTTTTTCAAAGTTTGGACACCTTTTTAGAGGTTTCAAAAAACCCCAGTGATTTCTATAGCACCCTCGTATGATTTAGTTTCCTCTACGTTAAAAATGTCTCTTTAAGAAAACAAAAAAAAAATAATGCAAAAAGGCATAAGCCTTGGCGACTTCCTCAGACCACGAGTTCTTTTTTTGAATATTTTTTTTTTTGTGGAATTCATGCTGGGGGCAACCTGCTCGAGAGCATCTTTCTCGGAGATACCTCTGTGGTCCGCAGTTTCTAGGGAGCCGACTGACGCTGAGGATGAAAAGGAGATTTCTGCTCCTGTCTGCTCTTCTCTAGCATTTTCCTGCTGCTGGTGCTTTTGCTGCTGCTGCTGTTGCTGGTGCTGCTTTTGCTGCTGCTGCTGCTGCTGCTGCTGTTGTTGCTTCTGCTTCTGCTGTTGCTGCTGCTGCTGCTGCTCCTGCTGCTTTCCATTTCCAGTTCCCGCTCCCCACTTTATGTAGCAGCACTAATGGCGCTTTATTATTGGCAAAGTTGCCTAGCCCCCCGGTTCACAGAGTGAGCGGACTTCGAGGGGATGAACTGGCTGCCAGGAGGAGGATATAGGGGGTATGCCGAAGAAGGCATACACGAAGGCAAGGGGACGAGGTAGCAGGGTAGCGGAGGAGCAAGCACTGGATGCTTTTGGTGGAGCGGCAGCCAATTTATATGGAAATAGATGCGCGGCACATTTTCAATGCGGATTTTCCTATTCCTGCCCAGACTTCACCTTCACTCCCTCCCCCACCCTCTCCCCCTCAGCTATCCCCGTGGCAAGAGGGGGCAAATCGAGGGGAGCGGAGACAAAAATCGATGCCTCTGGGAATAAGTATAAAAATGAGTGCCTCAATCGCTGCCCCCGAAAGACAGAGACTGAAGATTACTTTGCCCCATACCACCGATTTTTACGGGGTTTCCTTTATTTTTTTTGGTTTTTTTGAATAGCAGCGCCTATGACCCGAACACGCCCACTCTTCCTGCCATTGTGTGTGGCCGCCGCCTCATATTCGAGCAAATTACGTGGCAAAAGGTCGCAATGCCATGGGTCAAACGTTATCCAGCTGAAGCGGTGAAACGGTCAAACACTGCCCATCGCCGTCGAACCTATTGAATGGCGCCAACTTCTAAAAATAGAATTGGAAATAGGGTCGGAAATGCTACCAAGAAAGTGACCCGAAAAAACAAATGAAGAATATGACGATAAGGTGAAGAAACGGCTTCGAAAGATGGAATACCCTGACAAGGAAAAAGATTAATATAAGAAGTTACTTGAAGTCTAGTCGGTTTGATTTAATACAGATTAATCTACACTCATTGCTTTTGTCAGAAGACAAGAGCAGTTGGTTTATTTATTTATTTGTTTATTTATTAATTTATTTATTTATTTATTTATTTAAACATTTGTAGAGCACTAGCAGCGGTGGCCTTGCACAGTTTGTTTCACTTTTACTGAGAAAATTCATCAGTCACCGCTAGCGTGACACAGAATTCAGACTTGGGAATTTGTAGACAATAACTTCGATTAAAAGCAGATATGTTTGAGAATTATGAAGTGGAAGCGACAGAAAATATCGATACTGTATCAATATTGCCCGCGAAACTCGATATTAGGTTAATAGATATTTCAACGTAGCGATATAAATGCAATAAATCGATATTTTGTTTGATATATCCGATCAAAATAGTCGCGAAAAATAGAGAAATAAATTGAAAACCAGTTTTAGGGTTTACGATATTTTTCGATATTTAAAATTTCAACATATTAAAGTTTACGCTAATTTCGATATGATATTTAGAGCGATATTTATGTGTATAAATCTTAGGAATCTGTATAATTATCTGATTAATTATTAGTTACCCGTTCTAGGTTAAAATAAAGATAATACATACAAGAGGACAGATAAGAGAAGTTGCGCCAGATACCTCGAACTTATAACTACAATTCTAATACCCTCTGTAAGGGTATTAAAAATCACCAAAAAGAAACACCAAATTACAGAGCGTACGTGCGTAGATTTCTCCCGCACCAAGAGCTTTCCCTGCGCTTTTCTTAAGCCCACCAAATTGCTTTTCCTTCGCCCAGCAAAATAGCTAAGGCAGCAAATTTTCCACTTTCTGGCCCCCCAACTCCCGTCCCCCCTGCCTTCTATTGATCAAATCAATTACACAATCATATGCCAGGCTCAGCAGCGGCACGCCCTGCCAACGATATCGCTGATGTCCCTCCTCCAACTCCCCTGAACCCCCAGGCCAAACCATCTTCAACCCAATCCCAACCGCACTCCACTTGGCTGGCAATCGGAGGGATTCCCCCACCAAGCGCAAGTGCTGCGCTTCCATTCCATTTTGACACTTGCCACACGACTTTCAATCAAATCAACCGCGCCAACAATTACCCACACACGAGCCACGCCCACCTCTATCGCCTGCCCCGAAATGCCGCCCCAATGAACGCATTTAGCCAAAGCAAATGAAGGTTAAACCGGAAAAAGAACCAGGGCTGAAGGATCTCGAAATCATTGAGGAAAATGTCGGAAAATTATGCTATAAAATATAACAAATGTTACTTTTTATTTATTTTATTTATTTATAAAGTATTTAAAGTATTTACATTACTTTTAGACACTTTTTAGTTAAGGAATGTGAACTTCAACACAAACTTGAGGTGATTTCTCACAGCATTCTGCCAGAGACAATTGAAAATAAGATGCGTAACGCCATACAATTTTCTTTTACACTTACGCGTCACGTAACTGATTTCTTTTTAATTTATGATAACTAAAATAATGTATAATATCGAGTAACTTAAACATTCAACTTATAAACTACAACTTACCGCTTCAGTTTCCTAATTATCTCTCCTCGGTTGCTGATGACAGTCCCCATCCCTGAACACAGTGAGGAATTCCTCAATTTTTGTCAAATTCCTGTCGATTTTTTTTTTTTTTTTTTTAGCTTTTTGTGTTTTTAGCACTCGCATATTGAAGGTGGTGATATAGGAGGGAATCCCATGGGTTGGCCAGCGTGGGTGTGAACATTTTAAATGAATTTTACGCTTGATTTTGGTTTCAATTTCGATGCCGTGAGCTGTCGCTGCCGCTGCCGCTCGACTCAGGTGCATTTTCATTTTCATTTTAAGGGGAGATGGGGGAGGGGGCCTTCCCCTGGCGGTGGTGATTTCAATGGGCGGCAGCAAAAAGTTGCAGCAAATAAAAGTTGCAAGTGTTTGCCAGCAGGAACAGGAAGGCAGTTCCCATGGAAGCTGGGTGGCAAAGTCAAGTTAGTCAGGCAGTCAGGTAGCCAGGATCTAAATGTGTGACAAGAGCGAGGGCGCTGAAGGGACAGGCGACTCGGTTAGTGGCAAGTTTAAATTGAGTGACATTTTGCCGCAATTGACTGTGCCGAAAGTTTTGTGACTTCCCCGCGCGTTTTCCCAGCTCTCAGCTCGATTGTTGGACGAACTGGGACCGGACTGGGATCCACCATCCATCATGGCCGCAATTTGTAAGGAGGATTGGACGGTGCAGATAAGGACGAGAGCGATGGAAGTCCTGTTGCATGTCCCCTCCACCCCCCTCCCAACCCTTCAAAGCTGTCACTCGACCGAATGTTGCACATTATGTCTAAGGGTGAGATGTGTTGCCTCTTCTCTGCCACTGGATATCAATTACCTGCTCCTGTTCCTGCTCCTGCTCTTGCCCCTGCCAAACATGCACCAAAGTTCTATTGAAACAAGGACCAAAACCTCGCCTGAATCCAAAGTTAGACGGGTAATTTAGAGAAGGACGATTAAAGCAAATATAACAAAATAAATGGCAGCACAGCCAGAAGTTTTGATAAACTTGCCACGAAAACTAAACCAATTTGGAATGAGAAATATGTACATATATCATCTAAGAACATAGTCGCGATACATCAATGTTAGATTTTAATTTCAAGTTGCTTGGAGTTTAAGGTGACTTATTAGAAAATATCGAAAATTCGGTGAACTGATACACAAACTCATAAGAATATTTATTTATTTATTTTAATATTTCCTATGCTGCACACTAAATAAGATATATTTATTAACTAGAGTGGTGGCATGCTACAAACTGATACACAACATATGTATTTACTATACTCTGGTTCTTAAACATAATATTTCATACTTTAAGACGCCTGTTTAGGGGATTTCAGAACTGTACTTCGATAAACTGTAAACGATAAACTCTCAGGATCCCAGAGTTGCTTGACATTCTTTTTGACAGCCTTTTTAATCGATTTCAAATCCACAGTAATACTTTGAATTAAGTGTTATGTAGTGTGTTAAGTGTTATGTAGGTCAGTGTTTTATTATAACTATTAATATTATTCAGTCTTTTAATAGTTAATGTCTTGTGATAAGGTGCTGTCTTGATATTACCTATGGGGAGGGAGAAGGTCAGCAAACTGATTATGTTTGATTATTGGAGAGTGTTATTATTGATTATTTGCTTAATTTTATTTCTTCAATGATAACTCTTGATTATATAGGGGGAGGTGGTCAAAAATTATCAAAAATGTGATTACGGGCTATATGCCCCTTAATTTATTTCTTTTTCGTTTGATTTTGCATACTCTTAGTTCCCATTTTAAAATATTTCACATTCAGAGCAATTTCTATGACAAAACCGATTATAAACTGCTTTAGTCTTGATTTGTAAAGTATTATTTATAATATTATCAGTGTGTGATCAGCGTGTCTAGCTTGAACCATATCCTTCGGGGGAACTTTGGGATTTTCGGCAAAGATTGCTCTGAGGATTTTCCAGCTATCCTGTGTACGCACAATTCTGGGTCTCCTGCCCCTTCTCCGGATCCCTCCGTCCGTTTTTTTTTTTTTTTTTGGTATCCGTAGTTCTGCAAACCGTATTCGGTATTCGCGTCCTTGTCCGTGGCGCGGCCTGCACTTTTGCTGCTCCATTTCCTTTTGGTTTTCTTGTGTTTTTTTTTTTTTTGTTCGAGTCACCAGCAATTATTGATTGGTTTTTTTTTTCGGGGGTTTTCTTGGGTCCAGTTTGGTTTAGTTTGGTTTTCGGTTTTTGGGTTGGTCTGGTCTGGTTGGGTTCGCATTGGTTTCGACTCGGCTTTCTTGGCTGCCCTTGACTTTTGCCTGGCTCGCACTTTGCGAACACTTTTTGGCAGCCTCATTGCCATCGACCCCCAGCTGCCCTGTTATTGTTGGCTGACCAAGTTGTGTGAGAGTTTGAAAATAGTTTCTTTCTTTTGCCTTCTTTATTTTTATTTTTTTTTTATGATTTTTTTTTTTTTGTAGCACGTTTTGGGCGAGTGACTTCTCTTTGTGTGTTTCGTTCGGAAGGTGGGGCATTTTCTCAGCTTTAAGGCAATTTTTCGGCTTTGTTTCGCCAGGCAGTAAACATTTCTTCTTCGTTTTTTTTCTTTTCTTTTTTTGTTGATTGTTTGAGGGCCTTTAAATGTTGGGCGGTTGGGGGTGGCAGGGGGTCAGAGGGTCAGAGGGGTCGTTGTCTATTTTAGAATCACTCGCCGAAAACTGTAAACTGTAAAGGAAAATTTCGGCCGAGTTCAGTGGCAAAAGTAAAATGCCAGCCGCACCGCCACGCACAGTCTGAGGCAAAAGTCAGCGCTCTCTGGGTGGTAAACTGGGAAATAAACAGAAACACTTTCCGTACGATAATAGGCAATACAATAAACATTGATTTCTAATTCTTAGCCCTGCCCTTTTTATGGCCACCAAGAATTACTTTGATCATATTCGTTATTGCCCCGAAGACCTCTTTATTAGCCTTTTTTTTGGCAATTTAAAACTACATATTGTAATTCGTTTAGTTTATTACTTAATGAATAAATGAAATAAATGGCGCCTGTAAACCGATAATTATGGAGCTAAAAATTTAAATATTTTACGTTACTGCGTATTTAGGAGTTTAAGGTTTTTACTAAATTAATGCGATAACACATGTTCTTTCGTTCCAGGCGTTCAGCGATCCATGAAACTTTACAAAAACAATGGCACTGAATGTTGGCGCTGCATTTCGAGACATTGTATTATATTTAGGGTCTGTCCATGTATTAGGAAATAACCTAGGGGGAGGAAGGGTGTGATTTAAATGATTATGTTTGATTATCGGGGGTGTGGGGATTCTATGACAATGAGTACGTAATAATTTTGTATTAAAAAATACTTTTAATAACGATTTAGATTAAATATTTTGTAGAAAATGTGTAAATAAAACATTTATGATTACTTAATCATGGGGGAGGAGGTTCTTTCAATGATTACGAAGAAAGCGGTCAAAAGTGATCAAAAAACGTGTTTATGTTATTTATATATGAACAAACCCTTAGAGACAATATATTTTCTTACAAAAACCAATTAACTGATATTTCTGCAGTGTGTTTATTAAACTTAAATCGCTAAATTATTATTATTATTAACCGTGCACTTACTTTTCGGTGTACGGGTGCCATAAACACAGTGTATACTTTTGGCCAAAACTGTTCTTTTATACTTTGTTAGCTCTGACTTGCAATTTTTTTCGCTCCAGTCAGTTTTTTCTTTTACTTTTTTGCAACTGTTTTTGGTATTTTATATTCTCAAAGACATATGCCACTGCTGCAGAACTCGCAGATAATTTTTTTTCATTGGTTTTCGGCTGCGCTCTTTCTATGTACATACATACATACATATTTTTATTTTTTATTTTATGTTTTTTTTCTGCTCAAAGAAAACGTATCCCTAACGGGAATACGCTATGTGTGTGTGTGTGTACGCTTGCGAGTGTGGTAACCTTATGAATACACATACATACAATACATATGTACATAGCCGAGCTTATGCATGCCTCTGCCCTTTCGCATTTTGTATTAAAAATTTAGCAAAAAACTAGAAACGAAAAGTTTGGCGAAAGTTGGCCAGGACACACGTGTGTGCCCCGCCTCTCTTTGCCCCAACCAGCGGTGGCTGGGGCTGCTGCTCCTTTTATTATTATTTATTTCATTATATGTACACACGTACATATGTACATATGTATGTATGTTTGCTCATTTGGTGTGCGAGATTACTACTCGGTCTCTCTCTCTCTCTCTCTCTTTGCTAATTATTGAGCTCATTTCGCAGGCTTTCTATATGCACACGTGTGCGTGCAATGCTGTGTGTGTGTGTGTGTGTAGGAGAGCTCTTCAAAGTATGCAGCGTTGGAGAGTTGGAGAGGAATGGCCGTCTCATAAATCTGCCTGCGCATGTGGACAAACAAATTTATTTGCCGCCCAAATAAGCAATTGTGGGCGTGCCGGGGAAGTGAGGTGATGTTGGGGGCGTGGCCTTCCCGCAGGCATCATTTGTATTGCATAATTACTTATTTACATAGGGAATGAATAAGCGTTAGCGCGGCACATAGTGTGTGAGAGAGGAGAGAGCGCGGGATGCGTGTGGGAGAGTAGGATTCTGCAGGGCAACAGTTACTGTGCAAGCTGGATGGTCACGGGAGCAGGGGCAGCACGAAGTTAGGGGAAAGAGCCAGATTGCTTAATTGCTTAATAGTCGAGACATCAATAAATCAAAGAAAAATGCGCGTAAGCATAAAGCAAAAAGCGGCGACGACAACAAAGCAATGCGAAAGCGAAATATGGTGGGAGAGGGGGTGAGGTGTTGCGGCTGCCTGCGCAAATGCAAACAGACTGATTGATGGCGGCAAGTGATTTATTTATGTTAATGCGAAGCCAGCGAGCGTGCGAACGGGACAGAAAGATAAAGACGGCCAGGGAAGGAGAGCGACGTGGCATCAAGGCAAATGAGTGCTGCCAAAATCTCCAAAGAAAAAAAGCCAAACTTAACAGTTGCTTTATTAAAGATCATATTAACTTTTCTCAGTTCACTGGTTTCTTTTGTAACACGCTTTGCTTATTTTGGCTAAAAAGATTTAATAACTTAAACTAATACGATCAAAGGGCAGTTTTTACGCCCGCTTTTAAAGTCTCCAATAGGTAACTGATCAAAAACAAATCCCTCCAAACTAACAGAGTGCTGTTAATCACCTTAACAGCTGTTATGCCTTCTCTTCTTTATCATCTGATGAATGTATGGTGGGAAAAATGCCATGATGTCAGCACTGCGATGAAACGGCAGGACCAAAGCGAGGCTTATTGTAGCCCACCCACTCGCACTTCCGCCCACTCCGCGGGCACTTTGGTATTTTCACCTGCGACATTTGTCGCTGTACGTGATTCGAGCGACGATTAATCAACTGTGCTGCGTGGGCGCCGTGAAAGGTGGTGAAGGAGGAGGGGGAGTTGTAGGAGGGGGAGGAGTAGGAGGAGGAGGAGATTGAGTGGGAGGAGGAGAGACGGGGAAGATGAACTCTGGCACTCGGGCGATAACAAAGGCGATTCCGATTGCGATGCCGATGACGATGGCGCCGGATAAGCGATCGGATCCCCGGAGCGACGGCTTGCGTTTCGATTCGATTCGTTTATTTATTTATGCTGCAGCAAAACTTGTCCAAATGTCTGAAATATGCGATGTCAACAGTCGTCGTCCCATCCCGCTCTAGCATCCGCACGTAGGTGGCCAGGCGACAAGAAACACATCAAATGAATTTTAATACGCACCAGGGGAGCTGTCAATAATTAATCAGGCAAATGGGCAGCGGCTCGGCCTCGAGCTCGGGCGTTCGTCTTCTTCTTTTATTGGTGTGTCTTCAATAATTGATTATTGCGAAATGGACTGCGGAAATGGCACAAGTTCATTCAATAATAATTCCAGTCCAATGGATGCGAATCCGACAACTTTGTCGCCGGTGAGAGAGTAATCGCTCTCAGTGACTCGTTTATTTGTGTGGTGTGCGTGTGCTGGTGGCGCCTCTTTGACTGCCTCGAAAATCGTTGGCAATGGGTGTGAGGGTGAGGCGGGGAACGCAAAGCAGAGAAAAAGTACAGAAGCAGCATGAATAAACATCAATAGGAATTTTATTGTGAAAATATTTGTCGCTAACGGTGCGGTAGGATGACAACAAACATACATATACAGCTATCCCGTTCGCAGCCATTCGCAATGACCGCTAATAGAAAGAGATAGAGACACAGACAGAGAGAAAGAGAGAGCGGGATAATTGGCGAAAGTAAACGAACTCATAAGAAGTTATTGCTGTGTGCAAAAAAAACGGGAGATACACTTGCCTACATACATAAATAAATACGTATGTATGTATGTACATACATATATAAAAACCCTTTTATTAGAAAATAAAATGTCACTATTTTTGGTCTAGATTCAAATTAAACTTATTCAAATTAAACTTTGCAGGACATTCACTATTCGCCTTGGCTTGAAGGCTATTTACTGGGAGACAAGCTCAAATTGTATGCTGTACCATGTTTTTTTTTAAATATCGCAACGTTGATTTTTTATTTTGACTAAAATTGTCTTTCCGATCTCTCTCTTATTAATATTTTGATATTCCGTTGGATAATTTTGGCCAGCGCCGCCAAAAGTATGCATCGCTTGATAAGCCAGGTTTCTGCTGTTGGATACGAGACCATACATACATATACATATATGTATGTACATACATATGTAGCATTATCTTATCCCTTATCGTTTTGCCTTTAGCGTGACCTTCTGCGGCGCGACGCGTGAACGATGACGTCGCCGCTGGCTCATCTTTCTGACGGCAATAAAATTGATGTCACGTTTTTATGACGCCGTTGATGAGTCGTTATCTTTGATTTCAACACGCAGGCTTGGTCTCCATTTCCGTCTCCTTTTCTTCGCGCTCCTCGCCGCGTCTGCTTTTTGTTCTCCCTTTTCGCTACGATTGCTTTGTGTCCTGGACACAAGTTTACAAAGCCGAACATCCCATATATGTATGTACATTCATACATACATATGTATGTATGTAAGCCCAAGCGTGCTCGCACACCAACATCCTCAAGCACACACACACACACCCGCGAGCCATCGAGCAGCAATTGCGTCAGGTGGTCGCGGTCTTGCGGTCATTATTCTTCTCCTTCTTGTCTTCTCTCCTGCTCTCTGGCCTGGCTTCGCTTTTGTTTTTTTTTTTTTTTTTATTTACGCCCAGTTCAATTTGCGCTTTTTGTTTTATCTCCCGCTTTTATAATTGAATGTTTTTTTTTTGTGCCTTTTATCTTCGTTTTTGCTTTCTTCTGGCATTTGCAAATTGAAATCACACAACACAACGAATACAAATACTTAAAGAACAGATGCGCGGGCTTTTGTTGCAGAGCCACAGCAACAACTGCTACCGCCTTTTGGTAACCGTTGTTGCCCGCCATTATTGGGTGAAGCTTCTGTTGCCTGCGTCTCTGTGTTCGTCGGTGCGGCCGCTTGTCGGTAGCTGCAACTATAAAACGCATTCCCTGCACCATCAGCAAGGCAGACAGAGCGGAACCGCAAGAGAGCGGACAGTAAGATGGCCGCCGTTTACCGTTATTCGCTTCTTCTCGCCACGATGCTGCTACTGCTGCTGGTGTCGCTGTCGACTGACGCACAGATCCTAGGCGGCGGCCATTGCAGGATGACTTTTGTTCATGTCCCGGCCGGAGGAACGGTGTGCGAGCGCCGCTGCTACCAGCGCGACTACCGGGGTCCTCCGTTATTCTGCCGACGCTTTCTTCGCTCAGGAGGGGTGCCCATCTGCGGTAATGGATGCTGCATAAGCGGTCCGAACTGCTTCCAACTGCTTCGAACCTAACGGTTCTTGGGCACTGCTTTACTATATGATAAGGCAGAGATTATGTTTTAGTGAAATACTAGTTTTTAAATTATTTTCTAGATATAAATAAATTCCTTATAGAAATGTAGAGGTTACATTTAAATTTTAAATTCTTTTCTGATCGGTTTTTGTCTGGCCTCGCCACTCGTATACACTGAGGGCTTACGTACCCTTACACAATAGGTGTGAGCAGAGCCCGGGCAAAGAAACTTGCTGACCCGCAAGACTCCTATGATACTAGAGTTTTATTATTATTTGTGTTAAGATATGATCTGAGATCTTCTTCTGAGATCTAAATTATGCACTGGAAGTACTCCAAGAGAAGGAAACTTTGCAGGAGCATCCTGTTGCAAGAGTATCTGACTTTAAATTTCTATAACTTCGGAGCTAATCTCATTTGGAAAATGGTTTAGTGCTTTAAAGATTCCTAGCAGTATACCAAACTTCTGCGAAATATCAACAGAGGTGTGTGTGTAACCCCTTAATCTTTCGATAGGAAGCCAAACTTCAGCATAGTTACCTTTAAGTTCCTGCTCCAGATTCGGCTAGCTAATTAATACAATAACTTCCAGAAAAAATTAAGTAGGAGTCGGTTTTATTTGCAATATAATAATAAATAATTCGGTAATAATTGCGTGTGTGGTCCAGGCAAGGGATATGTGTGTATTTTGTTAATCAAATAAGTCGATTTCGAAACGTCAATTCGCTAGGAATCCCTAAAATCAGCTTTACGAGCTCTATCAGAACATCCCGAAATCCCACATCCTTTGATTAACAAGTTCCAAGGCATCTGTGGATGCAATTAAACACCGAAGTGGAATCGGTCAAGATGAAGACCTCCACGACCGCCGCCGCCATTGCCTCGGCATCTGCGGCTGCCTCCTCTTCCCAGAAATTCAGCGCTTTCGCCGCCTGCAGCACACTTGTTCTTCATCGCATTAAACCGCTGGGCCATGTTGCGAAGCTCTTGGGGCACCTCCTGGCCAGCCTCCTCAAGGATGTCAATGACATCCTTGGCCTGGGCCCAGTCCTTGCGTGTCACAAAGCTGATGGAGGTACCCGTCTTGCTGTCCCGGCCTGTGCAACCCACGCGGCGGACATATTCCTCGATATTGCGCGGGAAGTCATAGTTAATGACATGCCTAAGGGGAGATAGTGGAAATAGAAAAGAAATAGTG
>JAEIIG010031464.1:5730-30473 GCA_018904695.1 Drosophila parvula
AAAAAAAAAAAAAAAAAAAAACAAACTCGAAACAAAAACATCACTCACAAAAAAAAGACTAGAATTACGCGTCGAAGAGTTAATTATAATTAATAGATAATTTCCTATCCGAAGACTAGACTGATTGATCGCTTTTTACAGAGTACGCTCTCTCTCTCTCTCTCGTGACTAGATGTTGCCAAGAGTCGGGTAGTTATCCTTAGCCCGAACTCAAGGAGAGTTATTAGTTGGTTTGTTGCCCAGGTAGAACGCCAAGTCACTCGCTCAGTCCAGGCGAGATCATGCCGTCTATGGGCTCCAGCTATTGTTCCATTATAATCGTATCCTCGGTCTTAACATTACCGGAATTGATGGCCTCCATGGCCTTGCTCAGCAATGTGGCATCCTTCAAGCTAACCACCTGCACCAGCTGCGGCTCCTGGCCGGGTCCGCCTTGGATCATCATCTGGTGCATGCCCGGCGACATGGTAATGGTCTCCAATTGATCACCGTTCTCCACCTAAGCAAGAGAAGAAATTGAAACGGAAATTAGAAGATTCGAAATCAATTAATTGCTTCTTCCGGAAACTACTCCCTCTCCCTCCTGGCTAAGCCTGAGTGTCGTCTCTCATTTGCTGAAAAAAATGATTTAAAAGGCAAATCAAACAATAAGAAATAAATAATAATTATAGCAATAATACTTACACTTGTTAGCTAAGTAAATAAACAAACGGAAAGGGAAAGTAAAGGAAATGTTGAATTTCTACTTACACGTCTTTGGATAAACTCAAAATCAAACTCAAATCATAAATCAAATCACAACAACAAAAGATTTATTCAATAAAATTTGTTGGCTTCATCTTGCTCGTCTTAGAACAAAAAATTTGGTCTAGAATAACGTAAAATAATTGCAATAATATATATATACATATACATATATATATGATAATAAAAATAAAACATGTAAACACAATATATATAGCAATAATAAGATTGGGTAGGGTAGGGGAGATAAACACAATAGCAATTATAACATACAATTCAATTTGCAAAGCACACTCCAGACGGACCCAGGCTAAAAACTATGACTAAGACTAGGGCTAAGACTATGGCTATGGCTAAGGCTAAGGCTAAGGCTATTATTGGCATTCATTTTGGATTATATTGCCACAGAGAAAACCCGGCGCATTTTCAATGCTAAATTGACTAACGTTTGTGGGTCCCAGAAAATTCACAAAAATTGTACCAAAGTCTGATCCCTGTGCTGGCTTTACTACCTACTACACTACTAACAAAACTTAAAAGGTGGCGGCGACTGCCTCGCCTCGTGACTACGTACGTTTAGTATTTGGTTTGTGTTGCTGCTGCAAGATCCTCTACTAACTAACTAAATACTACACACTAACTAGAGCCTATTAAATGGTTTCAAACAATTGCAATTCCTATGCTTATAAATGGGTTTGCTTCTTTATCGATTAGGAACATGACGACGACAACGAATTATTACATGCTGCTTGGTTTTTGGTTTCAATTATCAACAAATTGGTTTCAATTTGGTTAGTTTCTCTGCCTTAAATTCTTGTAGTTTGGTTAGTAGTTTTCCTCTACTAATCCTTTTTGGCATTCACAATGTGCGTGTCTAAGCTTAAAATGGCAAGTGTGCATTATTATAATTTTAATCCTTATCCCGTTTCCTTTTCATGTTTTTTTTTGTTTTTCGTTATATATCTCTCTATTTTCTGACTAGATTCGAGATGGGGTTCGTTACGGGAGCTTCACTCAGTGTGCTCCTGCTTGATGCTCTTGGCTGGCAGCTGCAGTTGCACGTTGATCAAGCTGTCGCTATTCACGCACCGTATGGAGGCGGAGGCGGCGGAGCCAGTTGCCTCGCCGGCCTTCGCTTGGGTTTTGCTCTTTGACGAGGCATTGCCCAGCTTTCTACGCTTTTGATTCATTAACAAGCCGCCGGTTGCTGCTCCGGCGCCTGAACCTTCGCCCGTACTCGCACCCCTTCGGGTGGATCTAGTGCTGGCCACAGGCTGAGGAGCTGCTGGCGTGGCCAGCACTATGGGCAAAGTCATCTTAATGCTATTATTATTATTATTATTATTGTTGTTGTTATTATTGTTGTTGGTGAGGTTGCTATTATTATTATTATTATTATTATTATTATTATTGTTGGAACTGGCTGAGCTGCTGCTGGCCGCTGCCAGATAGTAACGCCCCCCCGTTGCTGCCTGCTGGGTGGTGCGTCGACTCAAGACTGCAGTGCCGGCACTGATCAGCGAGTAACACTGCATGCCGCCGCCAGCCATTCCCGTCGATGACGTGGAACTGGCAGCGGCGCCACGCGTGGCTGTTGTATCTACCTGCATGGGGGCCAGGCACACGGTGCCGTCACTGTTGGTCTGGATCGTCTGCATGTTGGCCATCACCGACTGGTACATGGAGACGGGCACCGAGATCACGTTGCTCACCGACACGGGATAGCCTGGAATGGAATGGAGTTTTAAAGTTGAAAATGAGACTTCTGTAAGCTCTCTTGAGGATAGGCGATTTATCGGTATTGTATCTATATATAAATCGATATTTTATCGTTGCTATATAAAGATATTTTGTTGGATATATCGCACAAGTATAATAAAAAAAGAGGGAGCAATAAATTAATAACGATATCTCCAATAATTTTCGATAATATAGCTATTTTAACGTTAAAAGCGATACTATTCGATATATACTTCGATTCTATCGAAGTTTACGATATTTTTGATATGTCGATATATCATATCGAAGTTTTCTTTTCGCTTTACATCCTTACACACACTCTATCTCTTTCTCACCTTGACCATCCTCGGTGGTGATAAATATTTGGCCATCCTGCGTCTCGGTGAGATCCACGGTCATATTCTCATGCCCATTGACATCGGTGAGACTTTGCACGGTCTGTATGGTGGCACCGCCCTCGCCCTGATGAAGCTGTAATTATTTTTAAATTCAATTTTAATTTTAGAAACACAAAGGTGTAACAAAGGTGGACTCACCGTGGCAACACCTTGCACCTGGGCCGTCGTACCATCCGGCAGTGTAATGATGGGATTATTGGGATCAACCTGAATCAGGGATACCGTGCCATCGGCATTCTGTGAGAGCACCGTCTGTGTGGTGTACTGTGGATTAAGTTTATCATCGATTAATATTAATCAAATTTTATGTTAATGTTGAGAAAATGTAGGGAAGAATTCAGTAAATAAAACAAAAATATTAAGAAGAAAAGCATACACCATGCACACAAAAAAATAAACGTAAATAATATTATTAAAGGGAACAAAAATGAAAAAAAAAAAAGGTAAAGAAAAGTGACAAAAAAATGTAATTAGTTATTTCTCTTCTCTGTTTCTTGGTTCTTTTTGTGTGTTTCTCAAAGCGTATTTACATGTGAAGACGAGTTTGTGCGATTTTTTTTGTTTGTTTGTTTGTACAATGCTGTGCGGGATGTGGATGCAAATAATGATGAGATTAAACCAATAATTCGATGACTTGCACTTGCACAATAACAACAACCAGCTGAAAAGAAATAGATGCATACAACGAAATAAAACAAAAGAATGTTTTTTACGAAATAAGGTTAAAAATCATATCAATAAAGTATACAATAAATTTGTGATGTAACACTTAAAATATAAGATTATTTAATATAAGAGTAACAATTATAAGCGCAACAAATTTGAGATTAACAAATATATAAGAGCAACAACATCAATTTTTCTTTTATTTTACAACTAAAATTTGAGCCAACACAAAAATTTGGTAAACAAAAAAATGGATGGAGGAATGGGAGAGAGAGAGAGTGAATCGGAGATGGAGTCTGAGACCTCTTAACTATGCACGAAAAGATACACCAAAAATCCTACTCTTAACACCCACCTAAGTTGAGTAAATGTTAAGGAATTTATAAACTATATTATTTAAAGGTTTTTGGAGTTGTTTAAAAAAAATCACATGGCGTTACGCATCTTTCTTTATATTGTTTTTGGTTTAGAGAAGGTAATATAGCTACTATTCCTGGTTTTTAATACCCTTTTATCAGATTATTTGTGAAAACAAGGGGCTAAGCAATTGACATTTAATATTGAGATTTTAAAATAACTATAAGGAAAGCTTATAAATTTCTGGAGGAACCCCCCTAATCAATAACCTAGTGCATAGTTTAACAAGTCCCTGGCCCAATCCCCATACCCATCTCAATCTCAATCCCAAACCCAATCCCGGCTCGATTAGTGGCATATCAGGGGGCAGTTCAGTCGGATTAGTACGAACATCAACGTCGCTCAGCGTTATGGGCTCGATGCAGACTTGGGCGTTGGCTATCTGCTGGGCAGTGACCGTCTGCTGGGCATTCGATTGGGCGGCAGCTTGGGCGGCGGCCGCTGCCGCTTGTGCGGCACTTACTGCAGCAGCTGTCGTTGGCACCGCGGTGGCTGTGGCCGTGCCGCTGGCGGTGGTCAGCTGGATCGTCTGCGGCTGACCTCCGCTCACCGGCTGTATATGCACCGTGCTGGGCACGCTGGTCTGATGATGTTGCTGCTGGTGATGTTGCTGCTGCTGATGGTGTTGCTGCTGCTGCTGCTGCTGATGGTGTTGCTGTTGCTGCTGCGGTGCGGGCGCCTGACATATCTCAATCTTTGTAGAGGCGGGCAGCGTGGCCGTTGTGGTCACGTGCTGGTTATTGGTACTCTGGATGATCGTCGGAGCGGGCGTGTTGCTCTGGGCGGTGTGCGTGGTGATCACGGTGCCGGCGCTGTTGATCTTCACCACGTTCACCTGCTGCGGTTGCTGTGATGATTTAGTGTAGATTTTTTATGAATGTAGTAGATTAGTCCCTGATATATGTTTTTCATCAGTGTGCCCATGCCCGAGATTAGTAAAAGTGCGGTTTAGTGATTATGTATGTATGTGGCATGGGGCAAGATGTTAGGTTATCCCAAATAGTGGCAAGCAGTCAATGTGGACACAAAAATGTAGGACATAACCAGCGGAAGTGCGAGATTCTATATTGTATGGCGTCATTACATATTTTTTAATGCTCATAATGCCTTATCTTGATGTTTCATCCCCAAAGGTACCACCTCTAACGTATATACATATCTCTATTCTACTTTTAAACCTGCATTAACCTTCTATTTACACGGATGATCCTTAAAAAAGGTAATCTTCATCTGATTTAGATTTTTCAAAGCTCCCATCCCACTACTGTATCGATATTTGAAGGGAAAGTCGATAAATTGGCTGTTTAACAAGGGATAAATCGATGGATCTGTTTAATATATCGAAATACTACTATCGGAAAAAGAGAAAAATAAATTGAGAAACATTTTCCGATCATTTTTGATTAATATCGATATCTTAACTTTAAATAAATATTTTTCTATATTTAAAAAATTTGTTAACGATACTTTTGAGTTGATATTGATCCCGATATAATATATCATACTTTTCCTCTATATATACAACCCTAATCCCTCTTCTTTTGTGTCTTAGGAACATGCAAGAACTCCTTATAAACCAGAACCTTGATCAAAAGCAATTCTTATAACCCAATAATGACTTTTGTCCTCATCACTCTTCTACTTTAAACATCAACCCGTTTTCTATTTCCCTTCCCCTAAGTTAAACAAAACCAAAGCCCAAACTGTTCCCAACTCC
The DNA here is from genome assembly GCA_018904695.1 of Drosophila parvula. Taxonomy (NCBI): domain Eukaryota; kingdom Metazoa; phylum Arthropoda; class Insecta; order Diptera; family Drosophilidae; genus Drosophila; species Drosophila parvula. The sequence goes on from JAEIIG010031464.1 coordinate 11,413, forward strand.
AAACTTACATTGCTGTTGCCCGTTGGTGGTGTCATAGTGGTCACCGTGTGAATGGTGGGCGGATTTGAGAGCTCCATGTCCTCGTCCTCGTCACCCGATTGCGAAATCAGAGCATTGACCTTGTCCTCGTCGTCGGCAAAGGTGGGCAGCAGGTCCTCCCTGCCATGGTACTTGTAGCAGTTGATCACGATCTTCCGGAGCGCGTGCGTCCAGCTGATCTGGATTTGGGAACAAGCATAGATCAGAGTTAGTACGGTTCGTGATAGATTGGGGGCGGTTTTCGAACACCCACCCCACCCACCTTCTGCTTGTCGTCCTCGGAGCGCGCATCCATCCGTACATTTGCCCAGGGCAGCTCCTTGGGCCACCAGGGCGGACGTGTCGACTCCCGGCCCCAGCCGGGCTTCCCCCTGCCGGTGGAGTACTTGAGCATCAGCGGGATAAAGGCTCGCAGCTGCGCTTGGGTCATCTTTTCGACGGGCGTGGGTATGCCATCGATAACGAGACCAGGAAGTTCAAAGAGCGACGGATCGTCCTGCGGCGGTGGTGGCGCCTGCTGTGCCAGCGCATTATCCAGCTCGTCCATGACGATATTCTTTAGATTTCGCAGCACATCCTCCAGCGGCTTGGCCCCGAACACCTTATAACTGGTGTTGGGCTTCCCGGGCGTGGCCACCAGCACTACAGCCTGCTTGCCCACCCGGCCGGTGAACTCGTAGATGATGCCTCGCAGCTTGCGTAACAGTCGATTCTGTTGCCTCTTTCGCACCGAAGGATTCGTTTCGAAGCAGTGCGGCCTCTTGCGCTTCTTGGAGCTGGCAATGGCCGCCGCTGCAGCCACGCCCACAGGTCCCGCTGCGGCCAACTGATGGGCGACATCATCGTTGACGGGTATGGAGCCCAGATCGCCCTCATACAGGCTGCCATCGCTGCTAATCAGATCCTCGTCATCGTCGTCGGAGCCCAAACTTTGGATGTCCTCGTCCAGCATCTCGATCTTGTAAGTGGTGCCGTTGCTCTGTGAACTATTGCCGGCGCTCTGTACTTGATTGCCGCCACCGCCGCCGGTCGTTGTGATCGTGGTCACGTTGAGGCCACCGTTGCCGGAGCTGGTGCTAACCACGTTGCCATTGCCGCCGCCGCTCGAGTTGCTGCCCGAGGAGGCGTTGGTGGTGGTGGTGGTGACCACCACATTGCCCGCCGTTCCACGCTGGCTGCCCGCCGGCGCTACGACGAGCCGATAGCTTGTGGTTGCCAGTTTATCGGCTGTGTGTATGGCTTACTCGTCGGCTACTCGGTGTCCTCTTGGTCCTCTGCAGACACAGAGAGAGAGGATCGCCTTAGTCCCTTAGTAGCGCTCGGCGGGTGTCGGTCCTATTCGCATGCGCAGTGTGATAAGAGCTGAGTCTGCAAACAACAAAAAAAGAGCGGAAAGCCAACCATTAATTCGGAATTCATTTTTTCCAGTGAACTCAAGTGTTTGTTGCCTGCCTGCCTGCCTATTGATAGCGAACTAATTATACCGCACAGCACAGAGATTAACGAAGGCAGGCACTGGAGCACTAAATGTACTCAGTACCCTACGGGGGGAAGTACTTTTAAAAACAGTTTTGCCCACACGCATACATTAACACGCTACACTACCTTTTTTGTGCGAGTAAGACCGTGCTGTCTTTGCTTACACGCTTACACTGTCGGTGCGGGCAGAGCTCGGGCAGCGAAACTTGAACACTTGCAAGTCTATCTGCAGGGCATCACTGTTTTAAAATAAGTAAATGCCTTTGAAATTACCCAATTTATTTACTTTTTAATATTATTAATTATTTTACAATAAAATAAGCGATTTAAAATCAGTATTTGTTTGAAATTTATTTTAAAAAAATTCTAATTAATTAAGTTTTTGAATTGTAATCTTTATTAAAATAGTTTATGTTTTAACGCCCTATATTTGTTAAAACCCCTCTAAAACTACTAATTAAACTTGTTTGTTAAATTTCAAGTTATTTTTTGTAAACATTTCCCTAATAATACATCTACCCCGATATCATATAGGGTATCTCTAGCTCGCAACCGAACTTGGATCGCTGTTTTCTTCAGTTTTGTTTCAAGCTGATAAGGGGCAAGTGAATCAGGTCAAAAGCGCGCATGCGCAACACCACAACAACAATTACAGCTGTGACAACGACAATAATAGAAGCACAAAGCCAACAATTTAGTGTTTTTAAAACAACAAGAACAAAACCAGCAGCAGCAGCAGCAGCAGCACAATATATGTATAATATATGTATATGTACATACATATAGTGTACATATATAAACACGCGATATTCACTAAGGTACACATATGCACAACTGTTTGTAATTCGAGCGGGCTCACCAATCGCAGATTAGCGCCGTCAACTCGACGTCGTAGGGTTCTCGGTTGGGATCGGGTCGTATTGGATCGGTGGGGATTCTTCCATAAGGTTCAGGCAACGATAAACCTGAGCCGTACATAAGTAACTATGTATTAGCGGGGTGTGTGAATACATATGTATGTATATAGGGGTGCAAGGTGAGCGTACAGAGTGGTGTATGTGGCACAGGTAGCTCGAAAAAAGAAGTGGAAGGAGGTTTTTTTTGGTCGATAAAGCTGAAGAGCGACCCTGAGGGACTTGAAACACAACACATTTCTCATTTCTTCTTGTCATTGAAGCTTCTGCCGTATTTGTTCTTTATTATCTACAGTTTGAAGACTTAAAAAAGGTATTTTTAAGTTGAATTTCTCTCTAAAGAAAGGCTTTAATAAGATTAGAAGAATTAGGAAAAAATTTTTGAAAGAAAATATGAATCATAGTAGGATCTATAATTGCTTTCTTTATTCTGTTTCTTCTTAGATTCACAGTTAAAGGTTGCATTCTTCGATTTTTGTTTATATGTATATGTAACAATAACCAAAACACCGATTCCCCCCAAGTACTCATCATTCTTCACACTCTCTCTCTCTCTTAATTAGCTCTGAGAGCATTTGTGTGCATTCTCTATTCTTCACCCTTCTGCAGTGCGCAGAATCCCCAAGCTTCTTCTTGTGGCTCTCTTTTTGCTGCCATAATATGGTCCTCTCTTTGGGGGCCGCCGCTGCACGTGCGCACTGATAGGAGGTTCGAATATTTTCTACTCACTAAGCATGATTCGAGGAACAACTTACACCCAGTTAAGTACTCGTAAATGTTGATAAGTTTTTGCTGCTGTCTTTTTGATTTATTATTGCTTGGCTCGGCAATTTTCAATTAGCTTTTGCTTTATGATACTTGTTTTTTTTTGTTGTATTATTATTGTAATATTTGAATGAATTTTCTTTTTGGCACACACACACACACTACTCGGCACAGAAAATAAAATAAAATAAGTACAATTTCTGCTGCTGTTTTCGGTTTTGTTGTTTTTTTTTTCGCCCGAGAGTATATAGAATCGACGAGTTGAGTTCCCGGGAGCCGAGCGAATCGAACGAACCACACCGCACCGCTTGTTGTGGCTCTCTGAGTTTTTGGTTGGATGCGCCTTCTCTGTGCGCTCGCTCAAGTTCTATTTGCGTTTGCCCAGAAAGACGGAAAGCAACGACGGCAACGCAGCAGCGACAACAAGCTGCGAGCGGAACAGAGGTGGCCAGAACGAGACTGCGCCGCCAGTGTGTAAGAGAGAGGGGGCGAGAAAACCACCCCATGGAGTGATTGCGACAAAGCAGCGACGTCGACGCAGTGAAAAATCAATACTGCGCCCATGCGTCGACATCGCCCCGCGTGAAATTTCGTTCTCTCTCTCTCTCTTTCTCACTGTCTCTTTCGCCCTGTATGTGTGTTTTTCCAAATTTTCCAACAAAACTTGGTGAAATATATACGAAAAGCGGGTGAAAAAATGCTTAAATATGGCACAGACTTTACACTCGCGGCCCAAACGGAAGCTAACTAAGGCGGAGACAGTCGGAAATATCGAGAGCGAGCACACCCACCCTTAAGGTGGAAAAATCACCACCCTTAGCACTATACACACACACACACACACACACACGCATACACGATAACTAACAGCTTTGGGCCGTGATAGCGTTCTGCTCACTGCTTATCCTGCCTTTAAAAACCACCCCCACCCGCACTCAACATTTTACCATATGGCCACGCACTGGAGCAACGGCGTGTCAGTGTTGCCACCCCTGAGAGCTCAATTTGGGAAAAGCAATACCACCACCCCCGTACGTTTAGGGGTTGTTGTTGTGTTAGTAAGTAAGCTCGTTTCACTTGCGCGTGCCAAACACGCTGTCAATGACAGTCGCGGGTCGAGAGAGAGGGGAACTGCTCTGGACATTGGGATGAAATCCGTACAGACCATAGCAACCTGATTTAAAGCATCATCCCTTGGAACGAACACTTGGTGTTTTTTTGTGCGCTGTCACAGGGAAGGGGGATCTTTTGTTGCCTAGCAAAAGGGTAATTCAATTTTTGTGACTTTATCTTTTTCTTTTTTTTTTTTGTATTTGGAACAAAAGAAACTATTACTCAGGGTGCACTAAAACTGTTTTTAAATTAGCCGAAATAGATTAAGATTAATATTTGTGTTCTAAACGCACTTCCCCCAAGTTGAAACGACCAAGTAAAAATACGATGTGTGAGCAGTGGACTATGCGCAGTTGGAATATCCATAAATACTTATTTGCATGGCTAGCAGTGTTGTGTTTATTTTCTTTGTGGGGTTGCGTGCGCAGCATTTTACATTGGAAAAACTGCGCCGAGTGCCCTGAGATGCATGCTATAAGCCATAAGCTCGTGTCAAGGCAACTCACGCAGATACACACACACACACACACACACACACACACACACGAGCGCACGCACATCGCTTTTAAGCCGAAGGTCTCTAGCGATGCGAAAAGCCAAGAAATTACAACAAAATTAATTATAAGTTGTATATATTTTCCAGGCAACAACCAATGTTAAGGTTAAGCTTTTATTTTAGATACTACAAGAAAGTTATAGATTTACTCAAGAGTTTCTGCCAGAGATGTGACATTTCCATGTTTGTATCTTTATGAATTCGATAGGGACACACTGGACGCTTGCTTATATGATACCGTTACCAGTACCAATGCTACTGCTGCTTTTGCTACTTTTTTCTGAGTGAAAAATTCTATTTTGCTGTGATCTATGAATGTACCTCATTTTAGAAAATACATCAAGAGCGACAGAGAGAGAGAGAGAGAGAGGGGAGAGCATTTGAAAACGCTTAGAACAGAGAGCATCTTCATGTTTTTCTTTCTTTAACTTGTGGTTTCGCTCATGGACGCACACAGTTGCAACAAACTCCCACTGCGTCAGCGCACATACAAACATGAACAACGCACACATGCGCCCAATCACACCCACACCCATGCAATCAGTGGCTGCGACGCATGCTGGAATCGAATCAGAATAAAAATCCGAAAAGGGAATGGATATGTATGTGGGAATCAGTGCGGCTGGCAGGCACAGTGGGCGTGACTGTGATTGTTACAGGTCACATGTACATGCATAACTAATTATAGAGTGTGGAGCGATTGTTTTTATAAACTATAAATAATTACAGTACTGTTTTACAATTTAAGTAAGGGATAGTTATAAATAAAAGAAAAATGTTAATAATAAATCTTAGTTATAGACAACATCAGCAATGAGGAATTAATTGTAATAAAGAAGATCGTTGATTAAGTCAAGAATTCAGGGTTATTTATTGTTATTTGCAACTCCGGATGATGTTAAATAGAGAGCCCTTGAACATCACCAAGAATGTGCCCAGAGAATGGCCCCACCGTGCGCGTCCTCTGTCTGCGCTTCTTTAGCTCCCGCTCGCTCTATCTTTCCCTTCTGCTCTCTTCCGCTCCCCCGCCATCTATGGGAAATATATAATCGATAGCTATTTTCTATCTCTCGCTCAATTGAGCACGACTGCTCTCTTTTGCTATATTACTCCCTCTCACTTCGCATGTGTGTGTCTCTCGCTGGCGTGCATGTGCTTGTACTTGACGCAGAGTTGCTCCGCATAAAAACAATGCGCTGATAAGGAGCAGAAAAGCAAAGAAAAAGATAGAAAAATAAGTTACGCATGCGGCGGTGGGTTCTCGTTTTCCGTTATTCAGCTGCGGTGACGATGGCGACGGCGCAGAACCAGCACACACACATACGGCCACGTTTCATTTCCAATTGGAACTGTACTTGTTTTGGTTTTCGGGAAATGTACATATTTGTGAGGAAAAAAAGGAGCAGCCACCCCCGAAAAAAGGCACGTACAGTGGTGTCCTGAATATGGGGACGGCTGCTAAAAATCCCATCTCAGCGGATGCTGATTTTGCTCTCTCTCTCTCTCTCTCTGTATATGTATCTGTATCCATTTCCATCTTCCATCTGCAGGGGGTGGTTGCAACCCCCAAAGGCAACACACACATACAGGGGCCTCAATTCGAATTGAAAATAAGCGAGCCTTGACTGAACTGGAACTGCAACTGGGTGGTGGTGCTCCCAATTGGATTTGATAAGTGTTACGCATACGCCATGTTTGCAACGACCCCAACCCCCCTCGCACTTTTTGCTGCGGCGCATGTTTTAATTACGGACACTCGCAGTTGGATTTTCCTTCAAGGCGCCGCTGTAACGCTGCACAAACACACACACACACCACACACTGACATGTCAGATTATCTAATACATACAAGCAGCTGTGGCGCAAAAAGACCGTTAGTTTTCCGCTTATTTTCGATTTTCGCCGTTCTCTGAAACTTTTGCGCACTCACTTACACACTAATGCACCCACACACATCTATGATTGTACATATATATATTAGCGCAATGCACTCGGTTGCGCGCTAAATAAAATAGATGCGAAAAGTCGACAAATTTCACTTCACGTCTGCGTCGCGATTCTCACCTGGCTGATGTTGTTGTTGTTGTTGCTGCTGCTGCTACCTGTCTCCTGGATTTTCAGCTCCTTTGTGATAACACGGCGCACACACAAACACACACATATATACACACACACACACGCGCCGCCGCTGCTGCTCTGCACTGCGCTGGTATTGGTCTGTATGACGTACGTGTGTATTGGTGTGTTTGCCCCTGCGCAGCGACGGCGGCAATTTCCATAATATCGACGACTTTATTGGATTTTTTTGTGTTTGTATTTTTCGCAAAAATATTTCTTATTTGTTTGTTAATTCACATCGTTCGCGTCGTCTCTCCTCTCTTCTCCTTATGTATCTCTATCCTCTCGTTCGTTTTCTTTTTTCCTCAAACGCGCTTGTGTGCGTGTAGTATAAAGTAGTATGAGATTGTAGCGATTCGAATTAAATCTATATACATGACATAAATAAAAACATACTAAAAATACCGGGCGTTTTTTAGCTATTTAGAAGCTCCGATTTTTGTCGCGTTTATGTATTATCACACTGCACATGCGAATATTCCATGCATTTTACATTTGCGCACTGTAGCCATTGTCACGCTTTTCCAGCTGTCGCCCCTTAGCCGCCTCGTTTCAGCGATTTTCCTCGATTTTTCAGGCAATTTTCGCGTTTAATTCCTCGAGCGGGGACGTTCTCGGTATTTTTTTTGTTGTTCTTATTAGTGCTGCGACAACAGCAGGCAGCAGCGATGGGCGGGCGGTGACATATCGATGTATCGATAGGCGGCGGCGGCTGTTAAGCAGCGTTTTCTTGAAAACGTACAGTTAATACAGATAATTGTTATTTCTATTGTCTTAGTTCTTTTTTTATTTTTTATTTCCGTTAATTTTCCCTGTGTTTTTCATAAAGAGCACACTGCCGCCTCCTGTCTAGATTTTTGCTTGAACAAACCGATTAATCGTTTGTATAAGCGATAGTTTTGAGTATCCGCTAGGGCTGCATTTTGGGCGGGAAAGAATTTGAATTTAAATTGGATATTGGAAAATATAATTTCCAGCTAAAAAAAAGAAAACTAGTAAGACTTAAAACTTAAAAAGAATAAAATAAAATAACACAAAAAAAAAAATCGAAAGAAACCTAATATTAGTTCTTTAATTTCTTTTTGATATCTAGGGTAGTAAAAACTGTGCAATATTCCGCTCCAAGTTGCTTGATATGCTCATAAAATTAGGATAATAATCGTTTTTGCAGGATACTCGTGACCACTCCCGATGCAATTTCCGTTTCCTCTTATTTTTCGTTGAATCGCAATCACACGTAAGCCCTTCACTAGGCAGCTAGCGATATTTAATGAAAGTCAGCTAGACAGGCCAAATGAAAAACTGACATACAATTAACTGCACTTGCACTTGCACGGGTCCTTGCTTGGGCATTTTTTCTACTTCTATATCAGGACACAGACACACACAGAGAAAAAAAAAAGAAAAAAGGAAAGATGACCGCTACGCTGCGACGACTGGAGGCGACTAACTGCTGTCCATAGGAACAGCGGCGTTTTTAAGGCCGCTCGGCACATATTTAGGATATATGCGACCGATAGCCGATAAAAGGCTATGGCTATATGGGTATGGGCTCGAGTTTGAGTTCTTCGAACACTGATTACGCTGGCCCGCATGCTAAAAAGCCAAAGAATTGCCTCTGATTCTCAGTTATTATATTATATAAAAATAAAATTGTAAGGAACGCGACGACGAGGCCTTATCGGTGACGATGCCCACATGGCGCGGGCGATGTTGGGTTCTACGGGTACCGGCTTCGGTCCCAGCTTCGACTTCGGTTTCGTTCTATTTTATCTGAACACTAAATATGTTTATGTTTATATATTTTTGACCGCCACTTATCTCACCGGAACTGAAACGAGATTTACTCGGGCCTGTGGCTGTGCCGCCAGTCACAACTGGGACTGATCTTGAACTCCAAAGCCAGCCAGTCAGCCATCCATCCATCCATCCAGTCAGCCATCTATCCATCCATCCATCCAGGGCTAGACGCGGATGTGGGTCACTGTCGCTAGGCGCTCGGAGTTTCCGTTTATCGCATAAAATTCTGTTAAATAAAATGAAAATATTATTGCTAAACTTTAGGAAAGTAAACTATAAGTAGTAAATATTTTTAGGATTTCACAACAAAAATATTGTCAAAGTAGGGAGTTAAATTGAGGTTTCAAAGTTAAAAATAAAACAGATATTAAACTATATGTTTGCTTTTCATTCTCTGATTAAGTCTGGTTATTATTTTTCTCAGTTTCAATAAAGAATATACATTTAAATAAAACTAAACATTGAAATGGAGAACAAATGTTCTTTAAACTACGAGTTTTAACTTTTAAATTTCATTTAAAGTAAATTTAAACTGAAATTAGAAGGGCGAATACCACAGAAAAAACACATAAAACGCGCGAGATCGAGCTTATATATTATATTACCTTAATATATGAACTTGCAGAAGCTATCACAACTTATCAACAAATCATGCACTTAATTTACGCCTTGCTATAAACAAATTTCATGGATTTTATAATAGGAAAAATTAGAAAACTAATTATTGATACTCCCTATTCCTTATATCACCACATATTACTTGCTCTATTATTGTTTTGCCACTCACTTCACCTTTTATACCTTTATGTCCCGCCAAAGCGCCCTCCCCCCTTAGCCAAACCAAAATCAAGGTCACGCGGCTTTTACGCGTGTGTGTGTGTGTGTGTGCGTATAATAGTGCAGCACTAGCTGGTCCTACATGTGAGTGTTTGCTGTACTTCGTACTTACTTGCCTTTGTTTTATGTACAAATATGTTATATATTATAGGAACTTTTTCCTGGTTTTGCGGGATAAGTTTCTGGGAAATCGCCGGCCGGAGTCCATTATAATATAATTTCGAAAACAACAAAAAAAACTCTGATGTTTACTTCTGGCTTCGGTGGCGGCACGCTGCTGACCTGCCCAAAGGAAAGCCAAGGAATGCCAGGGAAAGTCCCGGGTGTTCACAAAGAAAACAGCGGCCGGAGCACGAGGCCAGTGCACGTACAACTGTAGTACTGCCGTGTGTGTGTGTGTGTGTGTAGTGTGTGTAGTGTGTGTGTAGTGTTTGTAGTGTGTGTAGTGTTTGTAGTGAGTGTAGTGAGTGTAGTACTATGAGTGGCACAAACACATGGCTCATACGCAACGTGGTCCCAAGTGCGCCTGCGTCTGTTTTGATATGAAAAAGACATTGTCCTCTTCGCACTGATGAGCGATTGAAGGATATGTGGGGCTCGTGGGTTAAGTAAATAAATATAAATAATAAATAACAACAATTTGCATACATTTTGATAAATATGCCAGATATAGCTATGCCTATGCCTTGGAATAAAAATATAGAGCTTAAGATGTAGTTTATATAAAAATATATTTAAACATTAAAAATAAATGAAAAATAAAAGAAAAATGTTAAAACAAAAACAAACTCCCAACGTAGTACAAGCTATATGAAAATATACAACTAATAACTATTCAAAATAGAATATTATCCATAATATATTACTATCCATCTTATAATAAATATAAAAATTTAATTAGTATCAAGAATTTTCATTCAGTGCAAGTAATTAACAAGAATTAGATTACATTGAATAAATTATACAAAATTATTAATTCAATGAAGTTATGAAGCCTTGATTTCTTTTCACTTCCGACTATCAGACTTTCAGAGTTTCATCGGAATCTTCGGGTCGCATCGGATCGGATGTCAGGCCCTCCTGCAAATTTCACGCTCATTTGTTTGGCCTTGGGACGCCCGCCCCGTGGACACGCAGGTGGGGCGATTAGAGGACACCGGGCCACCACAGCCATCGATTAGTCGAGGTCCTTCCTCCCAGCTCCTATAAGGCCAACTTGCCGCCAACATTCTAGGCCAAGTACAGCGAGCCCTCGACATGGATTCGTTTCTGGACTCGCGACGCATAGCTTTGGCTTCGATTATAGCTTTGGCATTAGCTTTAAGCTTCCGGGGGAAAGCCTAGAGAAAAACCAAAAAAGAATTCAGCTTAAAGCACAACATTGGAAGTAGAGAGTTTTATCCGGTTTCTGTCTCGTCTCACTTTTCATAGAGTTAAATAAAATGACGTCATCTTTCCCAATCTGTCCTTGCAGCCGTTAACTTTTATCGATATAAACGGTATTAGCCAAAAGGACAACGATATCAGTTTAAAGATCCTCATCAGTTATCTCACTAGATACTTCAGTTTCCGATTCGTCATCCGTTGTTATCAAAGCTAAATAGTGCGATTTAACCACAATGAGCGAATAGCCAAGGCCAACTGCAAAAATATACATAAATTTAACCGTTTTTTGTTGTTTTCGTTTATAAAAATCTAGCATTAGTTACCGATTCGCAAGACAGCGAGGCCACTTAACACCGCGGTGACGAGTGTGAACAGAAACATGGCATAGTTAACAAGCAACCAGATGCCAAGGATCTGGTGATTCTCCTAAAATTAGGCGGTATTCCTTAGGCTAAGATATTGTAGCAATGAAAGTAAATATTTGACAAAAGATAATATAATCTATTAAATGCGTAACGCGCCGGGCATAAATATACATACATATGTATGTATCTCAATCTCTCTGAAAAATTCCAAGTATAATACAAAATTGTTGGCGCGTTTCGCACCTTGCAGCTTATACTGTCTTTGCACTTACCGCATAGACGCCGTACACCAACACAAAGTGAATGATTGCCATAATGTAGAAAAGGATCGAAAATCCCGACACACAATAACTGCGGGGCATTTTGCGAAAGAATTCGCCTATCCAATCTTCATAGGAGTCCTCGATCACCATCTGCCATCCTAAGCTGCCCGATACGAGATCCACGATGCCCAAGACAATGCCCGTGATTGCCACGCCCCACGGCAGGGGTATGCAACACAGATACGAATGCAAACGCATTTTATAAAAACTATAAAAAAAAAACAATTCGAAACAAAACAAAAATATAGAAAATTAAAGCAATGTTTGATTATTCAGGAAAGGAACTCTTGATTTATCCTAGTTTCCCCTATCCTAAATCTTGCTTAAATATATATACCTTATATAAGAAATGGCTCCCTTAAGAGAATCCTTCCATAAACTTGCAAGCTTTTCAACATTTCAGCTAGGACTTGAAAGCTTCGAGGATTTAAAAGCATTGAAAGAGCTAAAAAAAGCTCTGCTGCATTGCGTAAAATAATATTTTTCACTTCGATTTCATATAATAGTTAAGGTTAGACATTCTTTAATTAATATAAAAACTTTGTTCCGCTTAATTGCCTTTCTCTTTTTTGTTTTTGTTTCGAAAACAATGCTTTATTAAAATAAGTTTAAAAGGCAACTAGTTTTATAATCCTTGTAGGAATTTTATTGTTTTGTTTTTTTTTTTTAGCCGCAAAGAAAAGTTGTTCTCAGCTCAACTACCGCAGTATGCGGAATTTTGTTCAAACAAAAGTAAAACTAATTAGACTTCAATTTTGTACTGTAAATAAAGACAACAACTTAGCCTTGCTTGGCCTTACAGACAGAGCCTTATCCGAAAGATGCGATATATGTAGTTTTACAAACTCTTGAACTTTTGGAACCGCAATAGTTGTAGCTTATATTTAAAGAAAACAAAAATTGTAAAAAAAAAACAGATTTAAAGATGGAGTTACCAAAGTTACCAGAGTTCAGCAGCATCGAGGACGAGATGGTTTGGAGTATTCGGAGGCTAAGAATTTATTGCGCCCATCGCTGGAAAATATGATGTGAAAACCCAAAAGTTTACAGATTAAACTGAGCAATAGCCCGGAGGGAAAACCTTTTATAGTTTTACCTAAAATATTATCACGTCCTAGAAGTTTAACCTATACCCGTAACCCGATCAGCTACGTTTAAGGACGAGACCTTGAATCTGGAATTGCCAAGGGATAACTGCTACGGATCGATCGTCTCAACCTCAGACCCAAAATCCAAGCAGAACTTCAACTTTAGCTTCAGATGTGGTGCCAAGTTTCCACCATGCAAACTTATTTTCGGGCAAGTTTATTGCTTTGCCGTTATTGAAAATGGAAGGACCCAGGACACCCCAAACAATACAGAGCACACACACACACACAGGCGAAGTAATCTGCATATGCTTATGTGTGCGGACCAGAAGATACAATTTATAAAACTCTCCCCGGCTAAAAATGGGAAAAGCAAACAAACAAAAGTTCTCTGACATTCCCTTACATTGGCAGGATGCTGATGACAAGTCGTTCTTTAGGAATGGACCCTGGACATGATTAAAAAGAAAAAGATTCTATCAAAAAAACATAGCAAGACAAAAAAAAGAGAAAAAGAAAATCGTGGCAAGATCTTAGTGAGACATAAATTTAAAAGGGAACCAGGGATAACCAACAACCTCAAATCATATTGCATCAATTTATGATCAGTTCCATAGACGTAAACGTATACTGACCTCACGCATTGCTGCACCATCATTCTTTTGTTTTTTTGTGCAAAGATATTTTTGCCTTTCATGGCTTTCTTTATTTCAGCGGACTTTCACAAGAGTACTCCCAGTTCGTGGTGTTTTTCCCCCGCTGACTGTTGATTTTCCCATTCAGTTGTACCCCCACCCCCCCGTCTCCACAGCCCATCTGTTTGGTTGGTGGATGGTGAGGGTTGTGGCACGAACAATAAACAAACAAACAAGCTGCAAAAGTGTCACACATTCATCATACGTTGTAATATGCCTGTGGACCGGACCAAACACACATCCAGCCTCTGTCTGCCCGCGTCCACGTCCTTCTGCCAGCCACTGTCACTGGTTACTGTCACTGGTCACCGGTCACTGCTTTTTTCCTTATCCTTCTTCCTGGTCCTGGGTAAGCTGGGAGCTGCTGGTACAGGGACCAGCGAGGACAATCGCGAGTTGGCCCTGAGATGGCGCGCTTATTATTGGCACACTGGGCGAAAGGGCTAACGATGAACTAACCTGGCAATACCGGAAACAGGTATATAAACCAATTAAAAACCTTTAAAAACTATATTTAAATATAACAACTTAAAAGATATTTTTTTTTTGTTCGATTTTCCAAGTTCATGATCAGGGGGGATGGCTTTTTGGCTCAGTGCTCTTACAGCTTTAAGGGGAGGCGGTGCGGTTGCAAAACTATGGAAAAAGTGCAAAAAGGTCAGTAAATTAATGTGCAAAACGGGCGTTGGATAAACTTTGAATGTGTGTTGTGTGTGTGCTGTGTGTTGTGTGTGTGTGTGTGTGTGTATTGGCGGCGAGGGGCGTTTACTTTGAGTTACGGCCTCTTCTGTTCGCAAAAGGCACTCTCACACAAGTAAACAAACAAGCTCACACACACACACACAAGGACACTCAAACGCACACACACAAACACACACACACACACACACACACAAACACACACACACACCCACAGCTGGCAGCACTTTCATTTAGCTTCGGAGCAACACGAACGAACACAAACACGTTTCAGATTTTACCAAAGGGTTATCGAAAGGGGCGGTGGAGAAGGATAAAAAAAAATAACAACAAAAAAAAAAAACCAGGGAGGAATAAAAAATATATACAAAATAGAACCGACACAGCCGAATTTATTTTTCAATTTATGCGCCCAAGGATAATGATAAATTCGTTAGCACAGCCGCATAAATTTATTCCGAGGAGACTTCGAAGTACCAAGCTCCTAGCTGAGGCTGGAACCCCTCCATTAAATTAGATGTTAAATTTTCAACTAATAAATCAATATGTAAATAATTTATACAAATTGGAAATGTGCGTGGGATGATCGATTACAGACACACGCACACACACTCCAGTAAGTCACAATTTCGGCAACTGATTATATAGAGGGGTTACACACCCATATCGTAGGGAAATTACTTTCAAATTAGTTTTCACAGGTGCGTCACAGCGCGAGTGATGAGCTTCGTGTCCTTCCATAACCGTTTTTTGACATAAATGATGGCTTTGCTTTGGCATTGAACCATAAATATTCCAAAAACAAGTACCAACAAAACGCATTTGAAACATTCCTAGGAACCTATTCGTTTTGAATATTAAAGAAAATGCAATTAAAAAGCAAATACTTACTTAAGTAGTTCAGATACTTATGGCGTTATGACACTGCCAAAGTTCTTTCATTAAGCAAAAGCGGAGGTTAGAATGGTGGCTAAATCTTAATCTTAAGTAAAAATAAATAATTGATTTATATAGGTAAATAAACCATATAAAAGTAACTTAGTTTAGTTTGAATATTAAGAGAGTGCATTACGGGGTTATGACACTGTCTTGAACAGAGAATATTAATTGAATTAATATTGTTGCTAAACTGAATATTTCCATTACGTAAGTGTGACATAATTACTACTAATGCTTAATGCTCTCCTAAAACTACTTCCCCTACTTATAGCCACATGACACTGCACTTAATTACTTTAATTTATAAAATGTAATATGGAGTGTGACCAGGAAGTATGGTCCTACTAATATTTATTTATTTATTTATTAATGGTAGGTTAGAATTAAATCTATGGTACACTATGTAGCCAGAGCAACTGAGACCTTCAGCCTGGTTTTGTTTAACTTATTTTCTTATTTTTAGTTTGCTTGTAAGTTTAATAAGATCTTCAACATTTTTTGGGTTCAGTTCCTTGAGGAGTTGGATAGGGGGGGATCCTAATATATATATTATATGTGTTAAATTATACATTATATGTTTCTTTTGTACAAAATTGTGTCATAATATTAATAAATTTAGCACTGCAATCGATAGTTTTACGTGATGTTTGCTTAAGATTGGTCACACTAGTTTTTCGATATATGTATATTTTTTATCGGGTTTTTACTGTCACCACTAGACTAATAAACACTAGCTATTTCTTTTTATTCAAATCGGTTTATAAATTGCATATATTGTATATATACAATAAAAATCTATTAAGATATGTCCATTATTTCATTGATTCATTTATAAATTGTTATATATATATATTTAATAATATATGTAGGTGTATTTTTTGTTATAGGAAACATCACGAATTCTTGATAAATGCCATCTAGTTGGCAGTTTTCTCAGTGAAAGGCAAATTCCCTGGCCAACGATCTATCAACTAACCGAAGACGACGTGTCCAGTCTGGCTTATATTTGTGTCAAGATGGCCAAGAGAGAGGCAGGAAGAGGGGCAGGACTTGAGACTGGCGGATGCCGGGCCATAATTTAAACGGAGTTCTAATGGCACCCTAATGAAAACTTCATCGTTTTGTCAGATTCTCGAAAACAATTTGCATAGGGACAAGGACAGAGACTGGGACAGGGACAGGGACAGGGACAGGGACAAGGACAAGGACAAACAGCCATAAATCATTTAGCACTAAGACCCCCCTCTCAGCCTCATCTCGTTCTTCTGTCTGTATGTCTGCCTTCATTGTGCTTTTAATTCCAATTTTAATTTCACACCAAAACTTGGACCAGGCTCCTTCTTCCTGGCTTCAAGCTGCCTTGGACCTTCGTTTTGATTTTCTCGGTTTTTCCTTTCGATTTTCCCTAGGTTTTGGCCCCGCTGCTTGTTGTTGTTCTTGTTGCAATTTTCTTTTAAAAGTTTTCTCTTGTCTGTCGGTCCATGTCGTGTTGTGTCGTCGTTCCGATTGCGGTGAATGATAATGAACGCAACTGGTCCATTGTTTGCCATGGGGATTTCATTTCGATTTTCCCCCTTCGGCACTTCCGCTCGCCGCTCCTATCCACCGCCGATCCAATTAAAGACCCCAAAACTGCGGCCAGGCACTGACTGACGCTAGGGGTTGGGGCAAAGGGCAAAGGTAAAGGTAAAAGGTAAATAAGACTCTGCTTATATTATCTACTCCGATAATTAAGGGGGGCACAATAAATGTAATAAATCCATGGCGTCAAGGGTTTGACTCAAGGATATTCAAATCAAATCAATTAGTCGAGGTCAAACAGGGGTCCCAGGTCCCGGCTCCTGCCCCAAAATAAATGCAATTAATCGGTTCAAGTTAAAGTTCCCATATTCCTGCAAAATTCGAACTATAAACGCTACCCAGTTAGCTTCAATTACCGAATTTTATAAAAATATTTCCCCACAGGAAGATAGATAAACCAGAAACAAGCCACAAGGATACTTAAGCACATTGATTAAATTAACTTTTATTCAATTAGCATATGCCTTGGCTGGGCTGGAGTGTCCTTTAAATAGCTCGTTGGTCCCCCCCATTGAATTCACAAATTCAATTTTAAAGTGGACCAAATCCGAGATTTTGGGCTTAAATCGGAAACGGAATCGGCGACGGCGGCAATGGCGGCGGCGGCGGTGGTCTTAAGTGCGATTAGGCAATTAAATATGAAACGAAACGAAAATGTATTTGGTTAGCGCCAGGCTGGCACAGCTCCTTTGCCGCCTGCTACTCCTTCTTGCTGCCCTGCCTGTCGCTCTGTCAACACTTTGTTTGCCATCCTGGCATTATAATAATAATATATAAATATAATGGCAGTAAATTCCCGCTCTGGCTGGCGCACGCCTCATCAGTGCTGTAAGTTCTAGCCTTTTTTTTTATCTGTGTCTCATTTTTTTCTATGAAAAAAAGTGAATTAAAAATGTATTCTTTATGATTTAATGTTCAGACCTATTTTGGCTGATTTAAAGAAAGTTTCTATATTAAAAAAGCTGTACATTTTTATTTAACTCTAACTATATGCAACATATAAATTAAATCTTATTAATAGATTAAGAATTTTCCTCGCTTTTATTACCTTTCTAAAATGATGTTTTTATTAATGCATTTCCTGTTGAATTTTATATTATTTTTCTTGCTTCGTCATCTGTTTTAAATTTTGGCTATTAGCCAACACTGGCGCACACAGGGGCAGCCATCTTGGCGTGTCTGTCTTATAACGGTAACCAAGTCAACTCAATCTCTCTGTGTGTGTTTGTGTGTGCGCGACCGGAAGTGCGGCATATTTTCCGCTTAAAATCCCACAATGTGCTGCAGGTTGTGTGTGTGTGTGTGCTGTGTGTGCTGTGAAGGAAAATAAGGGGCAAAGAATGCAGGACAAAGAGGAGTCACAATTTATATGTATATTTATATGTATATGTACATATGTATTTCGTTTTTTCTCTTTTTTTTATTATTATTTTTCTCGCTTTATTGTCGTGAGGGGCGGCGTCTGTCATAAAGCTCATGTGAACGGTGGCACACCTTGGTAATCCCGGACTCGCGGCATGCACAAGTCGCAGCAATTAAATGCTTTAAATGAAATGTTAAATAAAAGTTACGGCTGCCAATAACCATATTCGGATATTGTCTGCGGCACATTTAACCGCAGATTGCAGCCTCTCGTACTTTACACACATGCTTGCCAAATTGCTTTTATTTATTTGTCAGTCGCACTCTTGGCTTGAATTTTTTTTTTTGTTTAAATACGAGTATGTTTTCTTTGGTAGCCAAGGGCCGAGAAGAGATTTATTAAAAGCTCGATTTGGCTGCACTTAAGACCGACTTTTCGCCTGATTGTTGTAAACTGCGCAATTTCCATCGACATAATCTCCGCCTGCAGCTTGTTATTATCCACGTTATTAGTACCGGCATCCCGGCAGATGAGACCGAAGGTAATATTAGCCCACTTACTAATAAGCTTCACTTTGGCCTGGGCCTTGCCTGTTATTTTATCAAGTTTCCGGTTGTGAACACAGAAGGAGATGTTGCTGCTGGCATTCCTGGGATTTCAAAATCAAAACCTGATGCTGCAACTGCAGATAATCAACAGCCAAGCAGTCGGCACATGGCTTCTTCCAGGAGCAACGAGAAATATGTTGCACCTAGCAAGGATGCAGGATTTTCAGAACTCATCCCAGTTTATGAGCGAAAATTGTGCATATTTTCTTGAATATGGTATTAGATTTTTCAGTAGTAAAAATGTGAATTCCAGAAATGTATTTTTTATGCCACAATATAATTGTTTTAATATAAATTTAATTACATCAAATAGAAGTAAGTATGCTTATTCATTAATACATTTATTTATTAAGTTAAAGTCACCGTTAAATATGTATATTCTTTATATCAAAC
>JAEIIG010031474.1:0-10547 GCA_018904695.1 Drosophila parvula
CGTAATTTTAAGACCCCTTTCATATAAAATATAAGAACCTTATAATGGAAGAAACATTAATTTTTAAATATATTATTAAGAGTCTAAGGCTTGAATAAGGCGCACATGCTATTATTGTAAAAAGATCGACCTCAAACACTAACTACATATTCTGTATACCTTATATATTCTATATACTATATCTCTCTTGTTTAAGTATAAACGAATACCACCTAAAGTCCAAGTACTGGGTATATCACAAAAAAGCATCGAAAAAAAATCTCTAAGCAGAAAGGAAGCCAGCAAGTGGCACAATTATTTAAATTATGAAGGTCCTTGTCCCGTCCCGCACAGTCCCGACGAAACGACGACGCGTGTTGCTCGAGTGCCGGAGCAACAATATGCAAATCGAGTTAGTTCCGGCACAGCTTCTATGCGATCGACGGGATGGATAATCCTGGGCTGCGTTAAACCTGGAAATTTGCATAATTATTGGGCCTCAATTTGAGTCTAAGACTGTGTCTGTGTCTGGCACCCAAGGCAATATCGATCGATTCGAATATCGGTGGCGACGACGGCGGCGTCTAACGATCCGTTTGATCGGCGCGATCCTGAGCTCGGTCCGGGCATGGGGATCTGGGATCGGGAGTGGGAATGGGATCTCCGAAGAGACCCCAAGAGATCTCGGGAAATTTATGGTCTGCCCTTTTTTTCTTGGTCGTGTTAGCCTAACGAATCTGTTAGCTGCACTTGCTCGGCTCAGCCCTGACTTTCTTTCTGGCCATCTTTCTTTTAGTTTTAGGTGCCCTTCCTGCCCGGCTTTCTCCCCAGCTGGACACTTTTTTTTTTTTTGTATCCATTATGTTCTCCAGCCGAATTGTCAATAAATTTTAGTTTCGGTGTCGTGTTTTTTCTATCCCTATTCTTTGGGGTTACACAGCTTCCCAAGCGCGCGGCTTTTTTTTATTGTAATCACCAGATCCCAGATTTGTTGTAATGAGTCGCTGTCGCAGTTAGAGTTTCCAACAACCTTTGGCATCCCACTCCAGACCCAGAGCCAGAGCCAGAGCCACAGCCAGTGCCAGTCCCTGTCCATTTGGTTGTCCCTTCGATAAAGTCTTCATTGATTTGTGACCTTTAATAATAGCGTTTAGACCAGCCCCAGATAGCAATGACCTTTTTCCCAGCGACTTCTAAGGGATGCTGCCGCCTCGCTTTAATTATGTATTTGGAACATTTTCCTTTAGTTGGGTAGAGATTTCCCAAGCAGGTGAGCACATGTAACCAACTACTGATGAGTCGCACTTTGCAATCAGTTGACTCACACCTGTGATTCACCGCCGGGCCATTCACCAACAAAAAGTGAGTGCAAAAAAAAAGCAAAAATAAATACAAATTCAAGCGCTTAGCCTAAGCTATCAATCGGCGTTTTGATAAATGAGCTTTTGCTGCCGATGCGTTGTCTTAGAAGAAATAATACTCGCTAGCCAAAGCCAACAACTCACCAAAAATTCCCCGAGTGTCGACTAAAATACGCCGCCAGCTATGGGCCAAGCAAATACAAGATTTAAGCTAAAACAAATAGTTAAACAGGGTTTAGGCGATGCCAGAATGCTCTATGGAGTTAATTTTTTAGTATTATTTATTTAGTAATTTATAGAAGGATTTATTTATTACTTTATATTAGGTGTCACATTAAAATATCTCAAAGTAAGTAAGTTTATTAAATACGGAATAAAGCCCTTTTGGAATTGGATATAAAAAAGATATAATTCTATTTAAAAATTTACTCAAAAGAGAGAATAAAGATACATTCAGGCTCATTTTCTTAAAATAATTCTGTAATAATCGCTTTCTGAGTATTGACATCATTAATTCGGGATTAAGTAGGAAATTAAATGGAAAAAGAATAAATGTGATGACCGTAATAAAATAAACTGCATATTTAATTTAAAAACTCGTTTATTAGCCTTTAAATAAATATTACTTAATAGGGTAACACGTAAATAAATAATGTAATTATCTGGTTACTAATTCAATATAATTGAAAATAAACCTGATACGTCTGAGACAAATTTAGAAAGAATTTTAATAAAATCTTAATCAAATTGTATTATTTAAAATGTAAAGGAGAAAGTATTTGATGATGGGACAACAGACAAACATCCTATAACTTCTTAAGTACATAGTTATTAGTAATGAAATTCAGGAAGTGCTACCAGGAAATCTTTATAATATTTATTTTCATATCCATAGTTAACTTTTACAGATACTCTATTCAAACTAAGCGTTTTATTTAGCTACTTAGATCGAAGAAACAAAGTGCGCAGTGTCTGTTTTTTTTCGGCTGATTGTTGTATGTAGTTAATGATAGAGTGAAAGATTCTTGGTTTTGCTTGTTTGCTAATCGGAGATCACAGAGCTCTGGGTCCAAAACAGTTAGCAGTTGGGCTCGTTTCGTCGGTCCGAGTACCGTAAACTATTTGTCCAAGTTTCTTGGCTACAAGACTCCCCAGTCTCTTCTGTTTCTCTCTTGACGTCATCTCGGCAGCTACTCCAGCCGTATCTGTGCGAAATCAAATGCCGGACCCGTCGTTGTCAAGCACACAAACTTTCGATCGAATTTTATGTATTTATTTCGAAAAGCCAAAGAAAAAAATAAACCAACGACGCAAAAAAAAAAACACAAAATAACAAAATGAAAATAAAAATAAAATAAGAAGAAAAAAACAAAGCGGCCCAGACAGCGGCCAGAGGCAACGCATCAACAACGAGCTGAGCTGAGCTGAGCTGGCTGGAAACCTGAAATGCCTCAACACTTGGCAGCGGATCGGACCCCCACCGAACACATCTCAGGCAATCGAAACGGCCACCGATCGCCCCGATCGAATATACTATACTATACTATACTATATACACACATACACACACATCGAACGGATCGCGGGGCGCGTTTCTAGCCGCTGCAAAGTAAAGGTCTACCGGTGGACATAAATTTAGCTGTAATGCGACAGGTGTATTTTTTATCTATGGAGCGGCATGAAACGAGCCAAGCGACGACAACGACGACGCAAAGGCAACTGAAACCACACAGTGAGAAAATGGGGTGATGATATTAGGGGATTAATATCCAGTAATACTAATTTACTGTATTTAGTTAATTGAAAGAAAATAAAATGTATTTTTAAAAGAGATAAGGCATTCTGATAAGTACATTTAATACTCTAAGTATTATAAATGTAGATTTCTTATAATTTAATAACAATTAATTGTACATTTCTTCCTAAGATAAATAAATAAAATCTTCTATTATTAATTATTATTATTTGAATAATTATCTTTCTATAATACTGAGCAACATTCCTATTTACATTTTTCCCTGTGCACCCACCGATCGACATCAAGTTTGTAGTTGTATCCGTTGGTGCTGCGCATGTGCAACGCATTTGAAACTTTTGAAATGAAATAAAAGTTTCAGTTTTTGTTTGTTTTGTTTTTTCTTTAGATTTTTTTTAATGCCTGTGCCTGCGCGTTGTTGTCTAAACAATTTCAATGCTATGTCTGAAATAAATTCTTGATAGGAAAAACGGCAAATGACAAGTTTTTGACAGGCGCCGCCGCTGCCTGATCAAGTGGCTGAGTAGCTCAGAGAGCTCAGGTGGTTCTGGTGCCTATGGCTCATCGCCTGCAGTTTTTTTTTTTTCCACATTTACAATAGCCGCTGATTAAAGTCCATTCGCATGGGCTTCCGTGATGGCCCGGCGATTGTGGCCAAGTTACTGGTTTTGGCTTAAAGTGATGCGGTCAATCATTGATCAAGGATGAGCGATAACTGCAGCAGGCAGGCAGGCTGATAGGCAGGGAAGTTTAGTCGGATGATGAATGATCAAAAGATATGGCTCTGGGGCAAGTTGAATGAATGCGATTCAATTGTGAATGCTTATTAAAAGTTTTGTGAAATAACTTCAGTTATAATTATGCTTTAATTATAATGTCTGACCAAAACAAGCAATTAACTTAACAAAAGTAATCCCAGTCATATTACTTACTAGAGTCGAACCCTTCCACTACCGCCCATCTCTCAACCACTAAAATATCATCCCCATAGACCCAAATATATAAAATATATCTGAACATATGCGCTCCTCGCGCTGACAATAATTAGCCTTGCCAAAAAGAAACAAAAAATATTGAAAGAATGGCAAGAAAAATAGGAAAGTAACGCCCTTTGGCTGGCTACTTAGTGCAAATCGTTCTCGCTTACAGTGGCAGTCACGTCAACGACATATGTCCAATCTCTGGGCATGAAACCAACCACCGAACCGCCAACCACATGGGTTCCTTTCCTAAACACATCGCTACAAAAAAAAAAGAAAACCAAAAAGTAAACATACCATCCTCATATGTGTGTGTGAGTGTTTCATATTTGCGATTTTTATTTGCAATCAATCATAAAATAAACTGCCTGTCTCTGTGTCCTGTCCTGTATTTTGGGTTTCCTCGGACAAAAGGGGCGCGCATGAAAATGAAAATGAAAATGCGACTAAGGCGTGGAAGTGCGGATTACCGCAGCTCGCAGCATGTGATCGATCGTTGTTAGCCGTATTTTTTTGTATTCTTTATTTGGGAAAAGTGGCTGGGGTAATGGTCGATTTCTAGACGCCGCCTGCGACACGTTTTTTTTTTTATTCGCATCCTCCACAGGAAGTGTGGGTTGTCAGGGGATCTCTCTCTCGCCTCGTCTTGCCTCGCTCCTTCGACCATTGACAATATCATGCAAATGCGGCTTAATTAACTTGTTGCACGTCGCCCCGGAGGAGAGGAGGAGCCTCGAACAACGACAACACGCATGCGCACTCAGCTTCCTCCAAAAAAAAGAGGGAGTACAAGAGAGAAAAATAAACTAGAGTGATCCGACAAGGCAGCACCCAGGTGTCACTATTTTGATGCCTTAAAAAACTGTTTGTGTCACAGATTTGCTGATTATTAGAAGGATACAATACTAACTGCTTAAATATTTCATATTCATAAAATTCGATGATTTTAAAATAGTTTTCTTCTATGGAACAACTAACCTAACTGCCTAACTAATCATATCATTAACGAATAATATGATTCTGCAGAAGGATAAGCCCTTCTTTTATTTCTAAGCCTTAAAATAATTGTATATCTAATGGGATATATTTCTTACTTAATAAACAAAAGAATATATCGAAAAAAGGGGAACAACAACTAGTTGCAAACAAGGATAAACTAAGCCAGAATGATCTCAAATATTTACTAACTCTTCCTCCAAACAACATACCCTTTTAGGGCCTACAACTGTAGGGTATTTAAAACCAAACACGACCGCCAAATCAGCGCCAAATTGAAACGGGCCTCACAAGGTGCTGGCCAACATCCTCGCCCAAAGAGTCTCTCGGCCAGGTCTAATTTCCGAAACTGTTGCCTCATTTACATTTGGCGCCAGAGACTGACTCCACAACCGAATCCAATTCCCTTTTTAACTCGGATCGGTTCAGCTCTCGGCTCGGCTCCTTTTTTTAATTAATTCGATATCACAACAATTTTTTTACCGGCTACCGGTCTTGATTTTTTTGCGGCATGCCATTTGCATTTGGACAGGGCATCGGGCAACGGGCAGCAGGGACACCGCCGACACAGACAGACATCGATACGAATTTCGGGACATACGAATTTCATTCAGAAATAATTTTTATGTCCAAATGTTGTGAGGCGGATGGTCGCTGCCTCCTGCTGCCTGCTGCCTGCTCCCTGGTGGCTGCTGTATGTTGGCCTTATCCTTTTGAACTTCATTTGCATAAACGGCATGAAATAAAATCAACAGTTGCAGTAGCAGCAACGGACAGCATTCAGACAGGTAGCTAAAATAAATAAAATAAAATGTTTGGTATCGCATGGCGAAAGATAAAACGATTCGAACGGCAAATAACAGGCTCTGATTCAGAGATTCAAGCTGCTGCAAGGTGATAGGGGGGGTTTAGAAGAAGGGCGGCATTTTTTCTTCATACAAAAACTAAATGGGAATAGTGAAAAGGATTATTTGAAATGTCTCTCAAAAGTTGTATCTGCTCATAAATGTAATATTAAAATGGAAATAAATATGGAAAGTAGATGAAGCTATGGAAAATATGTTCAAGTTTGTTTCTGGTTTATTTATAAGGCCTCCTGTATAGGATTTCAAATGAGAGTTGCAAATAAAGAAATACCATAAATATCAATTCATATTAAAGGATTTCTTTTATATTTCTTACACTTATTTATACTTAAATGTTTCCCTAATTCATAGTTAAAGGTTCAATAACAAAAGGATACTAATTGCCTGCTATGACCCAAGTTTCCCATAAAAGAAAAATATATTTAACCCTCTCTTGACCAACCCGACTTGGCAATTAACTGATCTTCTTCCTTGGTTCCTTGACAGCCTCCTTCATCGCCCCATGTGGTTGGCTAATTTTCTGGCCCAACACTTTTGTGTTGTGTTTGTCGCAAGCCATAATCCCGACAGTTTGCTACCAAAACACACCGAGGCATTAACATTCACACTTGGTCACCACCACCAGCACCTAGGTAGAGACCACTCACAATGATCGATCAGTCAGGACGGGAGACGGGACACGGGACACGGGACACGGGGCATGCAGGAGTCACCGCAGGAGGGCGTGCAAAAGACAAGATCACGCCTCTTAAACGCATTACCCAGGCAAAAAGGAAAAGAAAAAAAAATAAGAAAATAAGAAAAAGAAAATGAAAATGCCGAAGAAGAGAGGCTCTGACTCAGTGCCAATTAAGCGGGCATGACCGAAGACCGAAGACCACAAACGAGCTAATGTGTCAATTATGCGGTTTACTTGGGCTCTGGGTTCACTTTTGCAGTAGCCGCCGAGGCATCGTCGGGCTCATTTACTCAATCATTCAATCAGTCCGCCAGTCAGTCAGTCTGTCAGTCAGTCAGTTCAGTTGGTCAGAGTGTGACAAATGAGTAGATAATATGGGAAAATTCTCAGTTGTAACCTTGAATTAATGAGGGAATACATTTGGTCTTTGAGCTACTCCTTTTTTTTTATTAAAATCTCTTAAAGGTTCAAGTTAATCTATAAAATATATCAAATTTAAGTTAGCCTAGCTACTTTTTCTTTTCGTGTAGCGCCTATCAAGCTCTCAAGATCTCAAGAAATTTACCTAAACATTTTCAGAGTCATTAAGTGGGGCGAGAACTAGAAGTGGAACAGGTTTCTTCAACTTCCCAAAATTCATCTATGATTTCCAAGAAACAAATTTTCTCATGATTCACTTTTGTGTCGGACCCGGGAATGTCTCTAGATAATGCCGGGGTTTCTCTCCTTCTTCTCCGTTCATCTTAATTAGAATTGATTGTGCTGGGGAGTTGGAGAAGGAAGACTTTGGAACTTCTCTAAGTCTTCTTCTACGTTTGACCCGTGCCAGGGGAAGTGCCATTTAATCAGTTGCTCTGCACCAAATAGACAGAATGGAAGCCCAAGTGAATCAGTGCCAGTGTATAGAGATACACGTACTAGTATCTGTGGGATACACCGCATAAAGTATCTAGCTGAAAAGGCGGCACGCTAATTCGGCTCGCGTGTTTCCTCAAGTGGCAGTCACTATGCCACTTGGCGAGCGGCAATCGCATAAATACTCGGAGGCCCCTCCCCCCTCGAACTAGACTTTTCCTAGACTTTTCAGGCAATTTCCCGGCGAGCTGCAAGCTTTGTCTGCTCATTGGGCGCATCCGTTGCCGGTTTCGAGTCCGAGTCCGAGACTCATTGTTGTGTCAATTGTTGCTCATGTTGTTGCTCAGTTGCATTTGTTGCATCTGTTTGCTATTTGTCAAAGCGCACAAATCCCAGACACTGCACTTTATCAAGACATGCACTGAGCAAAAAGGGAACATTAAAGAATATTCTGGATTACAAGAATGAAACAAATTATAAAATAGTATCAGGTGGGCTAAGTATTTAAGTTCTCAAGTGCTTAACTTAACTCAAGTGCTTTGTACTACTTCTTCTCACTAATCTATTAGCTAAGATTTATTACTTAATTCACTTTTTTTCGAGTGTACTCACAGTCAAAGATCAAGAGAGCACAGGAGAGATCACAAACTAGGTCAGTCTGCACTTAAGCGAATCGTGCGTTCGCCAGATCTTTTGGCATTGGCAGCCACTTGGTGCTTGTTTAATCCCGATCCCGATCCCGATCCCGATTCCGATACCTCAACCACCTCCACCACCCTTCAATCTAACCTCATCTATCTGATACGATCCCATCCCATCCTGGGCTAATAATAATAGAGCCGGGGCCCGGGCGCACACAGTAGCCAACAACAAATCACAAAATCGTTTAACAATCATTTTCATGGGCACCGTTTGCGATCCATGGCCCAAAAGGGAAAATTATAGCGCGATCACTTAACTCACGATCGCGATCGCGATCAGTTGGGGGCATTGAGATTATCCAGCTACTGGCAACGGAAGTTGCCTCGGACCATGAAAACGCACGACGTTACACGGGCGAAAAAATTATGGAATATTATGTTTTCAGCAGGATTATGGAATTATAATATAAGAATATACTTATTCTTATTATTATCTTAAGGTTATCAATAAATAATCGTAGATTTTATTTAGATTTAAAGATACTTAAATAGTACGTTTGAAATATTGTTTTATACATATATTGCTTTAGAATATTTGTGTAAAAATAAATAGAGAAATGCTTAAGTCGTGTGTTTATCTACATGTACCAAGATAATTAATGTATCGATAGAATCAATTTTATATTCAAATGTTTTTCTTATTCTTGAAAAACAACGATATTGTATTTACTTATGATAATACCTATGTACCTATAAAATCTTTAAAATTGCATTATTAAAAGGATCCATCGTTTTATCGATCTCCCTTATTTAGGAACAACATATTAAAACATTATTTCTTCTCTGAGTGCATCAGCGCCCTGTCTCCCTCTCTAAGCGGCTCTTTCCCTCGAAATAATTTTTATTGAATAATTTTTCATTATTTTTCGTTTGAATTGAGAGGCAGCGGTAGCAGCAGGAGCAGCCACAGCAGCAGCAGCCGCATTACAGAATCCGCAGACAGAGCCTGGCCGCAGTCTGCAGACTGGAGAACGGAGACCAGTGGACTCTTCTTGGCCTGGCCTTCTTCTTCTTATTTTCCTGGGCCGTCAAAAACAATAAAGTCCAAAACGAGCGAACAATGTAAATGGCAAGTCATGATTTCGCTGTTATGCGCTGTTAAAAGGGGCGCTCGCCGTTCGACACGATCAAGAACAAAAACCAAAAACCAAAAAACCCCAAAACGAAACGAAGTGCGGGGGCACAGGACTGAGGATTGGGCCAGAAAGATGAGGATGAGGCTGAGGATGCTACCGTACAACGACGCCAACGCCAATGCAAACGAAGACCCAGAGACATGGCCCAAAACAATGCACAGAGAGAGAGAGAGAGAGAGAGAGATCCCAGCAAATACTTTACTCATACTTTATGCCCAAAATGCTCAAGAGCCTCCGCGCCGCGCCGGTTGACCAGATCAATGCAATTGTTTGCCCCTTTTTAGTCAAGTTGTGCGCACTTCATAAGCAAATACAACAAATCCAAACAACATCAGCCTCCTCCAGAGCCTCATCCGAGGAAAAGGGCCAAAAGAGCAAACAATGGAAATAACCTGGCCCCGAGTGCTGCTGCTGCTGCTGCTGCTGCGTGTCTTTCTTTTGAGAGGCCAGCAGCAAATCGAGTCAAGTCAAGAAGGTAGTTTGGCACTTTGATTGGAACTACCGAAAAAATAAAAAAAGGCATGCACTTTCTTTTGGGATAGTAGGGAATCGAAATACCCTACAATTAAGAGGAATTTACTTACAAAAAAGATTCATAATTGAATATTTCTTTTAAATAATAAACAGACATATTTTTGATGAATTCGATAATAAGTCTATGTAGTTATTTCTGTAATAAATATTGATTCGCAAGGTATAAAGAACGTCTAAGTAAGAATTTCTCGTAGGAACTACAATTGAATAAATTAAGATACAAAAATTTCAGTTTAATGAAGGTGGCATTAATCAGAGTCATCAAATATACAATACTTTAACGTCTAACAGATCTCAAAACCCACTTTAAAATATAGAATTTTTGTGGATAAGTATTTATAGACCCCAACTATAAATACCCTTTAAAATTCGCCCTCTTTTCTCCACGAAAACCTCTTTAAGCCTGTTAAACGTAACTCAGTCGCAATTTGACATACACTGACGTGTTTATAAAGTTGACAACAAAAAAAGTAAAGGCCAAAATAATAAGAAATAAGACGAAGGAACTAAAGTCGCAGACAGTAACAAAACTCTTTCTGACCTTGAAGCCAAAGAAGCTGGGATGTGTCTTGCAGCATTTTATCATCATTCCCGACGAAGATTCATTCTTGAACGTGCACACACACAGCGGCGACAGGAAAATAAGAAAAGGAACAAAAATATACGAAGTTGCAACAATGAAATGCGGCGACAAAAAGGCCAAG